>CAIGQZ010034999.1:4763449-4776139 GCA_903798205.1 Danio tinwini | reverse complement strand
ACTGACTATAAGAAACTTTGCAAATACATGTCAACTTACACTAACCTTAACCCCAACAGTCTACCTATATCTAATGACAATTAGTTGGCATGTAGATGCAATGTCAATTAAATTCAACAAAATGCGTTAAAGGGATCGTCAAAATAAAGTGATACCGTAAAGTTTTGCATTTTCCCAACAACTTTTAGTTACTCAATTCTTTTACTCTGTTTTGCTAATTTTGGATTTCTCTAGGGAACTTTGCATTTGCTCAAAATCTTGAGCATTCTCTCACATTATTGCATTACTTTGATAAATACACTTTCAAATCTTTTGCATTCTCTTTACCAGGGGTAGAGAACCTGTCTCGGGAGCCTCATATGGCTCTTTGACCAAAAATATGTGGCTCTTCAGCTGTCTCTCTTCAATAATATTTTAAAGTTAAAAAAAATATATATGAAAATACAATTACAATTCCCTTTATATTGTATTTTCTACAGCCAAATGAATAAGAACTCAGTTTACGATAAAAGGACTTTTTGATTAATGCGCATATGTGGAGCTGTGGTTTAACTTGAATTGCAACACCAGTAAAGGGCAAGCAACTTACATTTCTTTGGTAACCTAACGCACATAAATTCAAACAACATTCATAAGTAGCGATGGCAAAAAGAAAAAAAAATCTATAAATTGTCCTTTCTTATATTGTGATGCGTCATATTTGTTTATTTTTGATAAATTAGTTTGATAAAAAAAAGAAATGGCTCTTTGCTGAAAAAAGGTTACTGACTCCTGAATTAGATGCTTTGTTTCCAGTGAAGACTTAGAGAACTTGTTCATGATTTTATCACCAGCAGGGTGGATTACTGTAATGGACTCCTCACCGGCCTTCCCAAAAAGACAGACAGTCAGACAGTTGCAGCTCATCCAGAACACTGATGTCAGGATTCTGACCAGAACCAGAAAATCAGAGCACATCAGATATGTCCTCCGGTCTTTACACTGGCTCCCAATTACATTCAGAATAGACTTTAAAGTATTATTACTTGACAATAAATCACACAATGACCTCCATACATTACAGATATGCTCACCGAATATAAACAGATCACTCAGATCTTTAGCATCATATAAGCTAGAACTTCCAACAGTTCAGTCAAAGCATGGTGAATCTGCCTTCAGCTACTGCACACCCTGCTGCTGGAATCAGCTTCCAGAAATGATCAGATGTGCTCCAACATTAGGCACATTCGAATCAAGACTAAAAACACATTTGTTTAGCTGTGCCTTTACTGAATGAGCACTGTGCTACGTCCAACAGATCACACTATTGTGTCTTTCTTTTTTTTTACATTCCTTTATAACCAGTTTTAACACATTTTAATCTGTTTTTAATAATTTTTTTATTCTTTGATGATTTTATTTCTTATGTTCTTGTTTCTTTTATTCTTGTTTATGTAAAGCACTTTAAATTACCATTGTGTGTGAAATGTACTATACAAATAAACTTGAATTGAATTGTATGACTTCAGCAGCAGCACATAATGAGTGATGTAGGGGCAGGGCCTTGCAGCGGCTGACTAGAGGTCTTTAGGGAAGAGCAGGGTTTTATCTGTCAGGGCTCAGAAGGTGCCGCCAACGGGGCCTAGTGTTTACCTGCTGCTGCCCACGGCATAGACCAGCTGGCATCTCCAAAAACACCTTCTAATACGCTGCCAACTGCTGTCTGCCTGAATTCTGATCTGTACCTCGGACTCTTCAAGTGTGAGGGGGAGCACAACAAAAAAGCCGAGTGCGTCGAGCAGCCCCCCGGCCTCTTGCACGGGCCCCACTGCAGCATTGTTGCGGCCACAGCAACTGTCCCCCATTCAGGGCCCGAGAGAGGGGAGGAAAACTATCTATCTGTCAGGAGACTCTGCTGACCACCCGTGAAATGGCACTGAAGAGCTAGCAGAGGAATTTCTTACGATTCATAACTGTGGGATGGAAACAGCTATTTATTAAATCTTTTCATTGTTTTAATTTAATGTTTTATTGCCATATCAGCAACACTGGCTATATTCAAGGCAAAAACTATACTAAATATTAGGGCAACATAATATTGGAAAAATCTGATATTGTGATTTTGCAATTTTTTGGCATTAAATATTGCAATAAAGTTTCACAAGATGGTTTTGTTAGCACTATTTGACGCTTTTCTGGGGAGTCTAACAGTATTCAGGTACAGCAATTGAATGATCACAATGCAAACAACGCTTTTCTTATTTCGCTTTGTCTCATTTGTAGTCAAAACATCTAAACATTATTAGATTAGGTACAAACATTGTTTTATTTTCAACTTCAGAAGAAATAGGAGTTTAGAGGCAAGAAAATAAGAGGCAAAATTAAGAGTTTTTCCAAAAATTATCTGCTAGTGGAGTAAAATAATCTTGTTTTTGCTTTGAAATGTTGATATTTGGACTATAAATATAAAAACTTTCCATTCCACTTTCATTTCCATATAGAGTAATTAAATACAATACTTTAGTTCTTGTTCAACTCGAACTATAATCTAGACTCAACATTGCATATCTCGCAATCTATTACAGATGTACACATTGTGATATTGATGCAGAATTGATATATTGTGCAGCCCTACTAAATATACAATATATAAAATGCAATCATACCAGTTTCTTAATAAACACTGTACAAAAAACAACATAAAAATAACAACAATACTGAAAAGAGTCACATAGAATCTTCTAGTTCGATTAATGATAAATATTATAAAATTCCTCCAGAAAATGCCTTTTTTTTTATATTTCCTCTATAAAAATGTTCTCTATTGTCATTTGAAAATACACGTTCTAGTAATTTTTTTTATTAATCTGTTCATTGTACAAAGCTATATATTTGTTTAATTATTAATCAAAAAGGTTATGTCTGACATCTAAATTGGATTATTCACATATATTCTGTTACAACACATTTATCAGACAGGGTTTCTGCAGGTTTCAGCAAGTTAAATTTAAGGCTTTTTAAGACCATTATGAATGAGATTTTAGACTCATACAGGGCTAAACACTAAGGAGGTTTTTTTGAATGGCCCAGCTGAAAAAGATTTATTTGCCCTGTCAAACTTTTAAAATAATTTTATCAATTAATAATACAATAACAATGTAAATTAAATTTTATATTTTAGTTAATTCTGTGCAAAATATTTAAATATTGTGTCAAAACAAGCAAGCTCTAGTTGTATACATACATTTTCTTTCAACATAAACTTTCTTAAAAATAAAAAGAAATGTAAAATTTTTTTTTAAAGGTTTCAAAAACAGAGGCGGCACAGTGGCTCAGTGGTTAGCACTGTCACCTCACAGCAAAAAAGTCACTGGTTCAAGTCCTGGCTGGCTCAGTTGGCATTTCTGTGTTTGCATGTTCTCCCCATCTTAGCGTGGGCTTCTTCCGGGTGCTCCGGTTTCCCCCACAGTCTAAAGACATGCAGTATAGGTGAACTCACTAAACAAAATTTCCCATAGTGTATGAGTGTGCATGTGAGAGTGTATGGGCGTTTCCCAGTACTGGGTTGCAGCTGGAAGGGCATCCGCTGTGTAAAACATACACTGGATAAGTTGGTGGTTCATTCTGCTGTGGCGACCCCAAATGAATAAAGGGACTAAGCTGAAGGAAAATGAATGAATGATCCCCATTTCATTTTTGCTTTATAGAATGTAAACTCAAATCTCAAAACTGCTTAGAAAGCAGATAGAAATGTAATATTTCAATGCAGTGAATTATAATGAATCTCTTTGGAAACTGCATTATACAAGGAGTGCAGAATTATTAGGCAAATGAGTATTTTGACCACATCATCCTCTTTATGCATGTTGTCTTACTCCAAGCTGTATAGGCTCGAAAGCCTACTACCAACTAAGCATATTAGGTGATGTGCATCTTTGTAATGAGAAGGGTTATGGTCTAATGACATCAACACCCTATATCAGGTGTGCATAATTATTAGGCAACTTCCTTTCCTTTGGCAAAATGGGTCAAAAGAAGGACTTGACAGGCTCCGAAAAGTCAAAAATAGTGAGATATCTTGCAGAGGGATGCAGCACTCTTAAAAATGCCAAGCTTCTGAAGCGTGATCATCGAACAATCAAGCGTTTCATTTAAAATAGTCAACAGGGTCGCAAGAAGCGTGTGGAAAAACCAAGGCGTAAAATAACTGCCCATGAACTGAGAAAAGTCAAGCATGCAGCTGCCAAGATGCCACTTGCCACCAGTTTTGCCATATTTCAGAGCTGCAACATCACTGGAGTGCCCAAAAGCACAAGGTGTGCAATACTCAGAGACATGGCCAAGGTAAGAAAGGCTGAAAAACGACCACCACTAAACAAGAGACACAAGCTGAAACGTCAAGACTGGGCCAAGAAATATCTCAAGATATTTCTATTTAATTTTTCTAAGGTTTTATGGACTGATGAAACGAGAGCGAGTCTTGATGGGCCAGATGGATGGGCCCGTGACTGAATCGGTAAAGGGCAGAGAGCTGAGATAGATATATATATATATATATATATATATTGGGTATATATTTGTTTTTTGTTAACTTGCCTAATAATTATGCACAGTAATAGTCACCTGCACACACAGATATCCTCCTAAAATAGCTAAACCTAAAAACAAACAAAAAACTTCTTCCAAAAATATTCAGCTTTGATATTAATCATTTTTTTGAGTTCATTGAGAACATGGTTGTTGTTCAATAATAACATTATTCCTCAAAAATACAACTTGCCTAATAATTCTGCAGTCCCTGTAGTTTGGGTAAGCAGACAGTCACTTGTAGGAAATAAATCCTTCTTACATTATTAAAAATATTTGCTTTGTGCTCTAAAAATTATTGAATGTTTATAAGTTTGAAATGACACAAAGGGGTGATGGGAGAATTTTCATTTTAGACTAAACTAGTACTACATGATGTTAAAGGGATAGTTCATCTGAAATTACATTTTACGCACCCTCAAGGGTTTTATACCTGTATGGTTTCCTTTTTCTGTTAAACACAAAATAAGATATTTTGAAAAATGGTAGAAACCTGTAACCATTGACCTTAATAGTATGAAAAGCAAATACTATGGAAGCCAATGGTTACACAGGCTTCCAACATTTTTCTAAATAACTTATTTTGTGTTAAAAAGAAACTCAATCAGGTTTGTGAGAAGTGTAAGAATGTCAATTTTCACATTTTGGGTGAACTGTCCCATTAAAATACATCAAATAACATCTTGAACTAATAAAGGACCAACCACATGTAACATCTACAAGTATTAGTAATAACAGTATGTTGAAAAAGCAGTTATTAAGATTAACATAAAACAATAATATCCTGAATTAACACATCTATTCATCCAAATAATGAATGTAAATCATTTATTTTGTTATAAAATGCCTTTAATATCAACATGTATTAAATTATAATCGTCAAAACTTCCACAGCAATTTCAACCAAAATGGTATGCACTACTCATCTCCATTACATTATTAGTTCTTATTTTTTCAAATATCACAGTCCTGCAGTAATTTCAGCTCACCAGCAGGCGGAGCCATCTAAGAACAAGAGTCAATCTCCAATTCCACCACAAGATGGTGTTTATAGTCTTCATAAGCAGCTTTATCTATCAAAGCTTTTGTATGCAAATTAAGGTCATTCCATCCAAGGAAAGGGTACCATATTAGGATATGGAAAGTTCTTATGAAGAACAAAACTTTGGTTTGTATATTAGACTGACTCATATTACTGCTTAATTTTTCTCCACTTTAAAACTCTTAAAAATACAATTCAAGGCATTTCACTCAGTGTTTTCTAGAGTTCAGTTCCAGAGTTTGGTTGCAGAATTCCACCTTAACAGTAAGAGTGAAACCGGTCTACTTTTTTAACACACTGCACATGATCACCTCAAAAATGCTCGCATCACAACTGGCTCTCTGCAGATGATGGTCAGCACGGTCTGCTTATAAATGGTCTCGGAGGTGCTCGGAGTTTGCCATAACAGCTGCTGTAAGTCTCCTGTAGTCTTAGAAGGACATTGATGTCGATCCACTCACATATTCTCGAAAGTCTGTCGACACGTTCAGTAAAGAGCACACCTGAGAAAATGAAACTTGTTAATGTTGTTTGAATGGCCACTGCTGAAAATAACCTATTGAAAACCATTGGCTTGTGTTCTAACAGTTAAAACTACAGGACGTGGCTGATGACATTACCTGTCTAAACTTGGCACGCACTCTTTCCATGTCCTCTTGAAGCTTCTCATACTGAGGGTCTTCATATGGAAAGTTTTGGATGACTCCAATCAAAGATTCCATCGCCTTTAGTCGTTTCCTAGAATAATAATAATTAAAGTATTATTATTTTATTTTATATAGGGCCTTTAAAAGTTACTGATGTTGTTATTATTATGCAAAATTATATTAATTTAAGGTACACTTAGAACATATAAAATGGATTAAGTTGCAATTAATCATCATAAGTTAACTCATGGCAATCATGCAATTAAATACCGAAAACCATAGTTGATATATTTATTTTGAATCACAACTTTTGCGATTAGACCCACCACCCACCTACTTATTTATTTTTTACAGATCTAAATGATTCACGTGAACAACCTCTCTCAAGATGACAACAGCAAATTTTGCTGAAAGGTGACAAGTTTGCACCCAGAGGAAAGCAGACACTGACTACATTTACAAGGACATCAGTAATCAAATGATTTGCCTTAATCTGAATAAGACAATAATATGATTACTGTGTTTACTTTTTGAATGTTCCTTTCATGATCCTGTTTTACATGTTATAGCACATAATTTGGTTAACATCATTGCATCACCGTGCTATCCATGTTTTCTCTGGAGTTTCATGTAATTTCAGGTGTTTTATTTTAAATTTGTCGACTTTAACTGCAGTTTAGCACTTTCACTTTCATTCAGGGACATTTCATGCATGCCCCTGTGACAAACGAGATATTGGATGAGGGTATCAAATGCTGGTAGTTTTAATGGAATTTGATACCGCACGCTGAGTGGGGAAAAAAACTCTGCATTTTACAATACAGGTGTCTGTGGTCCTTCACTGACTCTGTAGGTGCAGAGAATAGTGTCAAACAGTCGTGTGTGTATAGACTATCCTGTCACAAAATGCGACGAAAGTCCTACACGATGGTAATAGTTTGATTGCGATGTTTACATGTCTTTACTACACTTCAATAATGCAACTAAAATTGGTATACTCCACATGTCTTAATCCGATTTTTGTTTAGTTTGATTATGACTTTAATCGGGTTAAATTAATCAAAAATTGCAGTTTACATGGTAGAGTCTTAATCAGAGTTTTTTTCAGGTAGAGTTTTAATCGCATTAAAATCGGATTATTGGTGTCCATGTAAACATACCCAGTAAAAGAAACAACCTGACTTTCAGCTGCTGACAAATATGTAAAACATTTGTTAAAGAACATACCTTGCTTTAACATCAGTGGTATTTTGAAGAAGACACTTCCATGCGAGTGCAAATCCATAGTAAAAAGAAACCTGAAAAACAGGTGAAAAGAAAGTCATGTTTTGCACACATTTATCTATACATTTCAGAAGCTTACTATGTCAATATCATTAATATATTGCGGACACTTTGACTGAGCAAATGTATACATAACAGTTAAAACTCAACGTTTTCTTTTTGTACTTCAAACTACAGCTGATCGAACTATTCTTAAGTGACACTGTAAGTCAATCTCTCTCTCTTTTGTATTTTGTAGTGCTGTATTTATATGAAGTAGCAATGGTTTCTGCTCTTCTGACAGTCAGCTGCAGATGTGAATGAATGGAGAAAGTAGTTCCTCATACAAAAGGGTTTTTAGACTCTCCGTGTTTGATTTTCTTTTTTATATACACTGTTGAGCCATCAAACTGTTACATAAAGGCAGTATTACACTTGTATCAGTGCCATATGGCTGTATATCATCACTGGTGGGACACTAACGCCCCATTCACACGGGGCTTCAGCATCAACGCTTGACAGAGGGCGTGTCTGAAGCTGGGGCTGATGCGATCGTCATAGCAGCGTCAGCCAATGAAATTAGTCATCAATAGGCCACTGTCTGAGCTGGAGTATTTGCATACAGCGTACTGATTGGCTGAAGCTTCCGTCTGCGCTTGAAAAGTTGAGCAAGTTCCAACTTCTGCAGCGAGCAACGCCTCTGAACCGGCACTGACGGATCCACAATGCAGTTCGACAACGCCTGACGTCACCCATTCAAAGTGAATGGGAAGCGTTGAAGCTGACGCCCCGTGTAAATAGGGTGTAAGGCACTCAGCCTGCGGCCTCTAGCCAATGCACACCTCCCACTAGTACTGATATACAGCCATATCGCACTGTTACTCGTTTGATATTGCTCTTATATATATATATATATTTATATAATATATAGCATATTATAAATAATAGGGATGTACGATATTGAAAAAATCTGACATTGCAATATTTAGTTTTTGAAAATGAAATTATTATTAATTATTATGAAAATAATAATAATTTCATACTTTTTTGAAAGACTACATTAAGATCAATTGGGATGATTCTGTATAGGAGCATATCTGCATAAAATATAAAAAAATAAACGAATGAAAAACTATTAAAAAATACAACAGAGTAAAGGGGAAAAATGTAATAAATGATGCTTTATGGATTTCTAGGGTGTCTAAAGGAATTTGGGTAAAGAAACACACACACACACACACACACACACACACACACACACACACACACAACAAATCACATATTTCACTGTTGCAAATGCACACATTACGATATCAATGCTGAAACACTTATATTGTGCAGCTCTAATTTATAATAGTCTTTAAAGGTGTACCAGTTGATGTAAATCTTGTTTAGGTGAAAATTAAAGGTGCAGTAGGTGATTGTCTTCAGAAACATTTTTTGTTGTGCTGGTTGAAAGACTCTTCACATTCCAATAGTATTGATTAAAGTAAATGATCTAAATGTCTTTATATGTATTTTTATATTCTGGTTCAGGGATAAAACTAAAAAAATGTTTATCCAATTAAATAGTGTCGGGCCGACATCACTATAATTCCGATAAGTAGCTCAAACGGTCTGTCAGCAAATGCAGATTTGAACAACTGTGCAGCAGTTTGTATGCAGATCCGCCGTTTGTGCATAGACGCGCTGCACATTCATTAGAGAGAGAGAGAGAGAGAGAGAGAGAGAGAGAGAGAGAGAGAGAGGGGTAAAAACATGCTGAATCAAAAATTTTTAACAACCTGAATCAATTTTGAAGTTACCTTTGCACGCTGGAGGAAGGACACTATGGCTGAGGGATTTCTTTTAGACAGGTAATGTTCTGTTTTAAAACTATTTTAGCTTCAAGCAAAGCTGATGTAGATGTTGTTGCAAATGGGTTATATCTCAGCAGAAGTGTTGTTCAGCCACTGAAATCTTCTGGTGAAAGATTGATGCGACTATTTTCAGTTTCATAAGGGATCTTTTACAGTATCGATAATGTAGACTTTATTTAGTTTAACAACAAAACACAAGTAAATAGCGCTATTCCACCTAGCCTGCGTTACTGAGGTGAATTTGGTTTTCTATTCACATAGGTTCATTTTTTAACAATGACAACCTGTGACATGCTTCCTATATTGTTTACCATGCTACTCTGAATTTTCGCTCTGAAATAGCACACAAGTATGGCTTAGTAATGACTGTAATTCCTGCATGCACCGGACAAGCACTAGTTGCTTTTAACACGAGAGAGGATTCTGCTGTCATCTTTAAGGTGCGCGTGCTTGTGCTTCAGGAGGCATGGCGCTGGACAGCAAGGGAGGGACTGTGGTTCAGAGATTTACGCTAACCGGTTAGCATTGTGGACGATTACTTTCTGCACCTTTAACCTTTCATTAGTTCTTGCTTTCAGAACCCATTTGTTGGGCTCTCTATAGAAATCAAATGTACAGGTAAAATAATAATACTATGGAATTATTTTAAAAGGTATATTAAAGAGATAGTTCAACCAAAAATGAACTTTATCTCATGATTTACTCACCTTTTACTTGTTTCAAATCATTACTTTCTTCTGTTAAACACAAAAGAAAATATTTTGAAGAAAGCTGAAAACCAGTAACCATTACCTTCCGTAGTAAGACAAACAAATACTATAAAAGTCAAAGGTTACAGGTTTCCAGATTTCTTCAGAATAGCTTCTTTTGTGTTCAACAGAAGAAACTTATAGAAGTTTGGAAACACTTGAGTGAGTAAATACTGCAAATAGTGAGTAAATAAATTTTTTTACTAACCATCCCTTTAGTAACAAACAGCTTCAAGATATTTTAATTAATTAATTCACATCTAGGCCTGTCACAATGTCAATTTTTTTGTTGTACAATATATTGCACCAAAATATATTGCGATAAACTATATTATTGTCATTTTAAGACCATTTTACGCCACTCATTATTATTATAATGCCAGAATGACAATATAAAAGACCATTTTGAGAGATAAACACTAACAGTGGCTCTAATGTATTTCCTGTTTTAGATTTTTAATTTCCTCAGCTGCCAAGAATCCAGAAAGCTCCACATATTGATACATTTTTAATGACAACTGTGTTAACATTAACTATGACTGAATCATATTTTGTTACTTATAGGAATATACTATATAGAAAATACTATAGTGTTTTTTTTAACTATACTGACACTGAGAATAGAGATTGATACACAACCAGCTACAATAATGATTGTTTTTTATGTATAAGCGACATGTATTGCATCCCCAAAAATGATTGAGGTCATGTCCATTGTGTTGTGCGATAAATCAATATATTGATTATTGTGACAGGCCTATACAGATAACACAATGCTCATTGTAAATCACGCAAAGTCATTGTAAAAACACAACAGCAAAAAGCCGTGACACTGCTTTTTCCAGAAAGCTACTCACACTATTCAGCTACTCACATTATTCATAACTTTATCCACTAAAATATGAGAAAGACATTTATTGGTTACGTCCATGTAGGGAGAAAATTGAGATATTTCTTTAAACTAAACCAAGTGAATCTGACATTATGCGTGTATTTCACCTCTGCACTGAGTTTGGCTCCATGAAGCCGCCCGTGATTTCTACCCTCGATGGTCCCCTGTCGAACTCCCTCTTCAAAGCCCTCCTGATAACCTTCAACATGAAACCTAAAAGAGAAAATCACATTTATGAGCCCAAATACAAAAATAATAACAATGACAGACACTGAACTAGGTTAAACACCCACACACTGAACTACATTGAAGAACAAAAACTTCGTGACGCAGCAGTTTGTGCGTGACTTTAGTTACCTGTCATCGGCCATGATGATGGAGTCAAACAAATCATCATTATTGGGCACAAAAGCCATTTCACATAAACCTGTTTTTTTTGTATGATCAGAAGAGTATACTGGAGGTTGCTAACTTCCGGAATCGTTCTTCTTCGTTCCTAGCCGAATGTTAACACTGATGAGACTGAACCAACGCGCCGTCTACTGGAAGGAAAGCTAAAGGTTTGCATCAGTCTCTCATTAACTGTGTGTATTTCTGATCTAAATAAGTCGGATGTGCGGTTGTTTGTATACTGAAAGAAAGACGTCAGTCATGTAACAATAATTATTTAAAGATTCACCTGTTTACATTTATAGTTCTGCACTAAAGCGACCAAAAACTTAATTTCAGGTGTCAAACACGTTAGGTAAGCTATCATTTACTTATTCTCACTATTTTTATTGTGAATATATCGCTATTCTTCTCTTATCATGGAAAAAAAACTCATGTTTTCAAACGAAGGCTTATTTTGTAGATATGCTAGCATGCTAGCACTTTTACATGCGGTCCTGCACTAATGAAATATTACTACTTCGACTAAAATAATATCGTCAAAAACTAAATAACTGCAACAATACTTTTAACATGTCGAAAACTTTCAATAATATAAAATGTGTCCGTATATTTCATCTAAATGTAACATCTAATTTACACAGTGAATTAAGGAATGTGGGAATTGTTTTTTTTTTCTTCTTTTTCTGAGCAAAAACATTACAAATAATTCATATGGCATTATTTACAGAATGTATTTATTTACTAAAATGTCCTTCAGTATAACCATAGTTCATATAACAAGAACTTGTCTGCCACATTTAGATCAAGAATCATTTGATGAAGTGTGTAGACCAGAGATGGCCAAAGTTGGCCCATGGTAACTAGTGAATTGGCCCACCATACCGTCTGAGAAGAGAGGGAGAACGATAACAAGGTGGTTGGGGTTTGACAGATATTGTCATCATAAATGTAACATAACCTTTTGTTTCTGTTTTATTGCTGAGGTACAAAAAAAAGCCAACTGAAAGAAAATGATTCAATTAAATGAATAAATGAATGTAATGTTTAAAATGTAAATACTGTCACTTGACAGATAGAGGTAGAGGTAAACAAAGGTAGATAAAGGTAAAGGCAGGAGAAGCTCGAGTAGTGTATTCAGCATTGAACTCCATTATGTTATAAATGGAATTGTTTATGTTTTTAATGTAATAAGTTCATTCAGGGGCGTAGCAAATGGGGGGATATGTCCCCCTCACTTTTAGAAACCGACCATTTAGAAACAGGTGATTAATAATTA
>CAIGQZ010034999.1:4745321-4763349 GCA_903798205.1 Danio tinwini | reverse complement strand
ACACACAATTTAACATCATAAAAATGATACTGCAGTAGTTAATATGATTGAAAGTAACATTTTCTAGTTACTAGCTAAACGTTAATGTAAAACAACAAATTTAATGTATACACTTTAGTATATATTCATCCCACAGCCCTCAGTCAAGTTAGCTTTTTGACCTTTTATAGGAAAAAGTTTGGGCACTCGGGTGATTGAGTTACAAGCACGTCAAATCATCAGAAAGTAGCAGTATATAAATGCTACACTTTTTATTTTAATATGTTAGCCAGGATAAGTATGTTGTACTTCCTTAATACTTACACACTTGAATAACAATGTATTATCAACAATATTTCACCCATTTATCATTGAAGACAAAAGATTTTAGCCCTCCTGAGTAATTTTTGTTCTTTTTTTTATATTTTTCAAGTGATGTTCAGTGGAGGAAGGACATTTTCACAGTATTAGTGGTTAGCACTGTCGCCTCACAGCAAGAAGTTTCATGAGTCAGTTGGCATTTCTGTGTGGAGTTTGCATGTTCTCCCCGTATTAGCGTAGGTTTCTTCCGGGTGCTCCAGTTTCATGTGCTATATGTGAATTGGGTAAGCTAAAATTGGCCATAGTGTATGTGTGTGAATGCAAGAGTGTATGGGTGTTTCCCAGTACTGGGTTGTGGCTGGAAAGCCATCCGCTGTGTAAAACATATGCTGGATAAGTTGGCGGTTCATTCTGCTGTGGCGACCCCTGATTAATAAAGAGACTAAGCCGAAGGAAAATTAATGAAAGAATGAATGAATGAATTAAAGTATGATCACTTACATTTACTCATTTAGCAGACACTTTTATTCAGAGTGAGGAAAAGAGAAGCACTTCATATCTTCAGAAAGTAGCAGTATATAAATGCTAGTTTTTTAATATATTAATATTTAAAAAAAAATTCAATTTTTAATTTTAATACATGTTAGCCAGGATAAGTATGTTGTACTTACCTACACACTTGAGTAACAATGTATTAACGACATTATTTCACCCATATATCATTGAAGACAAAATTATTAGCCCTCCTGAGTAATTTTTGTTCTTTTTCAAATATTTTTCAAGTGATGTTCAGTGGAGCAAAGACATTTTCACAGTATTACCTATATTTTTTCTTATAGTTCGGCTCGAATAAATAAAATTTGTACATATTTTAACAAAATTTTTTATGTTAATATTATTAGTATGGGATGCTCCGTTCAGGATTTTTGCAGCCAATACTGAGTACTGATTCCTTGTCATGGTTATTGGCCAATGCCGAGTACCGATTCTGATGCTTCAAGCTTTATATAACTTTGCCATTGCATAAAGCACATTTTCCCTCTAAGTATGAGATCTCACCTTATCAAAGCGAATAAATTAAGGATGTTGCATACATGTAATGGTCAAAAGTAGCTTTACAAAAAATAATAGATAAAACAGATGGAAAAAAGATGGTAAGAAATATTACTAACAGTGCAATTTGGAAACATTGCTCGTGTGCTGTAGCAGTGCTGATGTATATGCCGAATGCGCATGTGCATATTCCTCTGCTTGTAAATTCGTAAACAAACACTTGTAATTGGTTTGTGAGATCAGCTAAATCAGCAAGTACCGATCGACTCGTTAAATGTCGATCGGAGCATCCCTAATTAGCTTCCTTAAGATTTTTTTTTCTGATTGGCTACAGTACAAACCACAGTTGTCCAATGACTTGCCTAAATAACCTATTTTTTCTGGTTAACCTAATTAACCTAGTTAAGCATTTAAATTACTTTAAGCCTAATACTAGTATCTTGCAGCATAACTAAAAATATCTACTGTCTTCACGGTGAAGACAAAAGAAATTAGATATTAGAAATGATTTCTTTTTAAAACTATTATGTTTAAAAACGTGTTGAAAAAAATCTCTCCTTTAAACTTAAATACACATTAAAAAATAATTACAATCTTATAAAAGTGCTAATAATTTTGACATTTTAATTTATAGAAATATATCTGCAATATTTATGTAGATGCTTTACTTGCATTTAATATGCATTTTATGTAAAAAAAAAAAATTCTAAATGCAATTAAATGTGGACACTTGAAGTCTTGTCTTTGACCCAAATATGTATATTTTCATTTATTTTTGTTTATACACAGTGAAAACCAAGCAATAATAGCTGGCAATACAGCATATTCATGGTGAAGACAAAATAAATGAGATATTAAAAATTATTTCTCTTTAAAACTACTATGTTTAAAAATGTGTCGAAAAAATCTCTCCTTTAAACTTAAAAACTAATTTTAAAATAATTATAATCTCACAAGAGGGCTAATAATTTTGAAATTCAACTGTATATTCATATATTTTGACATTTAATTAATAGAAATATAAATGGAACATTAAAGTAGATGCTTTCATTCAATATGCATTTTATGTATACAATATCTTTTTCTAAATGTAATTCAATGTGGACACCAAAATAGAACATCTAATATTTGACCCAAATATGTATATTTAATTTATTTTGTTTATAGACAGTTAAATCATTACATAAGAAACTAAAATATATTGTAAAACAGTATCGTAACATTATAAAAACAAAATATCGAAAAGCATTTACTTGTAAACCTATTCAAGTAATTTACAGTGAAACCAAGCAATAATAGCTGGCAATACAACATATTGCAGAGATACAATGAGGAATTATTTACACTATTGCAGATTTGTAACACGTATTACTCTGAAAACTGTTTCTCGTGTAGCCTGACATCCTATATAAAATGGTACTGAGTGAGTAGTCATTTTAATTCCATTTAACATCAGTATCTAAAAATGCAAGTGAATTACCAGTAGAGGGAGCCACAATGTTACAAAAACATTCCTGTCAATATTGCAAGCTGTGTGTTATTCAAGGGCATCTGGCAAGGACAGACAGTAATATATTCGGCTGTTTCTCAGATATGTAAATCTCACAAGCATAACAAAAACACTTTAACCACATTTAGGATATAAGTATAGATTTTAAGGGGAAAGAAGGATGTTTTACCCATGCTTAGAGCTGTGCAATATTAGAATATATATATATATATAGGATAGGCATAATAAGAAGTCTGTTATTTCAGGCATTTTTTCATGGTGTCACAAAAATACATTATTTATATTAGTAATGACTGCAATCTTACATGCCAATATTTTATGTTGGGCCTCTAAATCATTAGTTTTTATATTTGATCTATATTTCAACATTCTCAAACATTTGCCCAGTAGTTCTAAATACACTGAAAACAAATTCAAGCAGTAATTAATCCAATTAAAAATGTATTATTTATCATTTCAGTTTGAAATTATTTGTTTTATTTTTCAAGTAATATATTTTAAGTTCGAAACAAACACTCAAAAAATAATGTTTGCTGTTTGTTCAAACTACATATTTAATATGAGCTTAAACAACATAATCATTTAGGTTTTTTTTGGCACAACTTAATTGTTTTATGCTCAATCCACTTAAATTTGTAAAAACTATTAAGTTTGATTCCTTCATGTTATCCCAACACAAATTAATTGTGTGGAACCCAGCATTTTTATAGTGTAGTTAAATATAAATGATTTTAATTAAGAGCTCAACTCTTTTTCTATTTGTTTTGACAAAATGTTTGTTTTGAAATTTTTAAGTTACTCGCGCAGGTCAGTGCATGCGTAATAAACAGAAACTCAATTTGCTTTGTACATTCATGGACTTAAAAAAAATATACATGGTTTAAGGCAAATTATTTATTTTTCATTGGCTCAAGTGATCAGATTTAGATGTGAAACTATTACCCTGGATGAATGAACATTTTATGGGAGTTGTTGTTTTGATTAAAGCTATATCTTCTTTAAATTTAAATTAATTGACTTTCTTCAACAAGACATATGCTTTGTAGCAGGTTATATATAATTGTTCTCATGGAGATAGAAAATATTGTTTAACGCTAATTATTTATTTTTCATTAGGTCAAGTGATGAAATTTACACTACGGTTCAAAAGTTTGGGGTCAGTTATAGTTTTATTTTCTCATTTTTTTTTAAAAAAAATTATTCTGTTGATCAAGGCGGCATTTATTTAAAAAAGTGTTAAATATTTATTTAAATTTTAAATAACTGCTTTCTTATTGTATGTAGTTTCAAATGAAATTATTATTCCAACCATTATTGCTTTTATTACTATTACCATTAATAATAATAATAATAATAATAACAACAATAATAATCATTAATATTACAGTGATTTCTGAAGGATCATGTGACTGAAGATTGGAGTAATGAAGCTGAAAATTCATCTTTAAAATTAGTCGAATAAATGATTAAATTAAATGATAAACTACATTTGAACAGTTATTTTACAGTGCAATAACATTCACAATTTGTACTGTATTTTTGATTAAATAAATGCAGCTTTGGTGAACAGCAGAAGCTTATTGTAAAACTTCTAAAAATTCTACTGACCCCAAACTTTTGACCGGGAGTGTAGATGTGAACCATTATCCTACATTTTAATTGTTTTAAGTTAAGTGGTTGTAAACAATTTATTTGGGCTGAATTTAAGCAAACAAATTAAGTTGAACATCACAAAATTTAATTACTTTGTTTAAATTCAACACCTATTAATTGTTTGCAACAATTTTGCAGACATCATTTTTTTCAGTAAATGAGAAAAATAATTACATATGAATGACTAAAGTAGTCATGTGGGCAATTTTATAAACTATAAATTGACTGAATTTACAGGAAAGGTATATTGTGATATATACAGTAATCAATGTTTTTTCAATTCCCTTTACATGTTCACTGCTGTATATTAAGATTTGTATTATATCCCTACTTATATCCACTGTAGAAATGTCCAAATAACATTCACTTATAGGAAATTAAATACAGAAAGGCACAGTAAACACTATATTAACTATAATATAAGTTTTTAAATGTATAGAGAGCATGTTCCTTAACAAACAGTGAAAAATAAATAACTTCAAGCAGCAGGTGATATACCATAAGCTTCACCATATGGAGTGATTTTGCTTTGCATTTGCAGACTACTTCACATTTGTCCAGTGTGCAGTGCTTGTACTGGACCTTCTAGCATTTTCTCTTTCAGAAAGTCTTTCCCTGACCCTCGTGGCAGGACTGTTTTTCTATAGTCTTCTATTTCTCAACCTTTGGTCGTTTTCTTTGAACATCCACAAGAGATCATTCACTCCTCATCTTTTGTTGAAGCTGGGACTCTGGATCACTATTTGAGAGATCTTTCCGAAAGGGTCCATACTGTCTATTTCAAGGCCTAACTGGTAGTCCTGTCCATGGTTAACAGGAGAGCGCTGTTCCCCTGAGTGCTGTTTGGTAGGTACTTGAAGTGTGTTCACCATGGGAAGGAACTGGGTTGCAGAAGTCCCATCGTTACTGTGCAACTTGCTTTTCGCACCACTTAAAGTCACAAGAGCTCCGTGTTTGCTAGAGAAGTAGACGTTGTAGCCGTCTGGAAGGATGCGTTCCAAAAAAGAGCAGTCCTCTTTAGTGTAAGTGTGCTGCAAAGCAAAAGAAAAACTGATTAATCACAATATATGAATGTCTCATCAACCTGCCCTGCCCTGCTTGTGTTTTACGTTTTTTTTTTTTTTTTTTTTTTTTGATAGCTGTTTGCACACCACATGAAGAGGCCAAGGTTGTTATTGCTGTTTCTTTTCAATGAGGTTTTAGCTATGCAAACATGCCCCACCATGGGCAAAGGTTGCTGCTATGACACCATTCAAATCAGCAGAATTTTTGGGGAATTATTTCTTGTGTGTTCTGGTCAATCTCATTAATTGCGCCTTCAAGCATTCAAGTCATATTTTGCAGTAGTTCATAATTTGCAATCTTTCCCAGCAAGCTTTTGTTTTTATAAGATGTCTATTAGATGTCAAAACATTGTCTTGGATAAAACAAGGCTTAATTTGGGCTGTCAGTAAAAATCTAATAGATGTCTAAGAATAGGCCAAAACTAGACTAGTCATCAAATAAACAGAAATGAATGACTACACATATAAAGTCTGTCTAATCTGACGACTGATTTGGGCTTTTTGGGTTTTGAGCTATTCTTAGATTTCTATTAGTTTTCACTGACAGTCCAAGTTTAGCCTTCTTTTAGCCAAGCTGTTCATGTTTGGATGTCTATTAGACGTCTATTAAACACAAAATTATTTGCTGGGTTTTATCTTTTCCCACATTTTACAATTTTTACTTTTGTATCCATTTACGCACAGCTTTGAAGGATGTTTACCAAAAACCGATATTCGTTTTTAGAGTTATATTCATGATGATTGCGTTCTCCGTGATTGGTCTAACCCTAAAATAATGTTCTAACGTCAGATGGGAGGAATGAACCCGTGACCAGAACATAATGTCAATAAAGCTTGGATGTCTGTGGCGAAATCGGCTTGTCTACACTTCCTCAGTCATAAAGGCCGTTGCTGGTGACCTTAGTACAACAAGGTTATCTCTGGCGAATGTGTGTAGTTTTATTATTATTGATGGCTGGGAGCCGAAGTTCCACTCTCTAAGAATGAAATTATTGTACGTCAGTTATCTAAAAATGTCTTTTAAATGCGTAACCTTATGTACTTGACCTCTGTCGGTTCAGTCAATGGATGCTTCCTGAAATCTGTTTTTGAAATAGACTGTGGTCTTGACCTCCAAAACAATTGATATTGGCGTATCTATTATGGCCACTATTCTAAATTGTGCATGATCGCTTGCATATCAAAAACTTTATTTTCCTAAATGCCAGTTTGAAAGTACTCTTGCAAATTTGCATATGCAGATTATTTTTTTATCACATCTGATTGTCAAACCTACCGATCCGTACAGGTTTCCTAGTTTTTCCATGCAAAGAAATCGGGAGCTTGCAACCCCTTTAATGGCTACGCAACCTGTGTCCACCGGCCATATCTCCATCAAACCTTTAGGGGAAAACATTGTATTATAGAATGCAATAAATGTAAATAAAATGATTACACACTTTTGGTCAGCAGATTTAACATGTAATCTGAATCAACAATGCTCGTTTAGGCTAGTTCTACTTCAGATTCCTAATCTGTTTATTTGCATTAAACCAGAAAATGCATATGAGTTTTGCAGAAGAACATGACTTGCAAGGCAACGACAAGTGAGTGTTTGTCTAGTAAATAATCTATAATAAAAAAATAAATTACTCGAGTAACTTTTTCTCTGACCAATTTTTTCAATATTTTTGATCATTTTATTTAAGTAAAAATGTATATATGCTGTAACTATGGATGAAAATCAATTAAAACATGATGTTTGGGATCATCTTATGCTTCATAAATGTGATAAATATTTCTGTTTACACTGTATGTATAAGTAAACCCCTCAAAAATCTCTAATTTAAATTCATATTTTCTATAGGAAGCTTTACAATATTATCTTTGTGCACATTTAGTCCGTACTGAAGTCAAATCTGGAGCTAATCTAACAAAATAATGTATGATAACAGTCCAAAAATGAGTAGCCCAAATGTATTAGGGAAAAATATTAAATATCTTCAAAAAAATCCAAAATTTTGTAGAAATTTACTTAGTTTGTATTTTCCCTCAATATTTCGCATGAATTTAAATTTATTATGTTTCTATTTAAAGACGTTCGTGACTAAATTATTATTTTAATAAATATATCAGTTTAATAAATCTCTTTTGTTCAAATGTACCTAAATATATGACCTATATTCACTGAGAAATTGTTAAAAATATTCCTTTTCAAAATGGGGTGTACTCAGTTATGCTGAGCACTGTACATTTCAATGCAAAGTACATAAATTAGACTCAATTAGGACGCGCTGTAAAGGCATCTATTCTACACGTGTTGTAGGTCAAACTTATAATTTATCGACAATTTAGCTTAAATTTATATCATATACGGTCAACTGCAATAATCATTTGTACATGGAAAAACAAGTTTGATAAACAATATTTTTAGGTCATTCAGGCTACACCCACGTGTATTTTTAATGCAGTTACACCACTTGACATTTTTACGGATTTTTTTAAAAAGACAACATGAATAAACTCTTAAGAAATCGACAACTATTGAAAAAAATCAAGTCTTTGTCATCTCGGACATCCCTACTGGACCATAAAGTGCTGAGTTAGTAACTATGACAGTGATTTTGAGCTGCGATCACTTACTGTCCGAGTTTTGCATGTATGATCCACTGATTTCTCCGTCTGTGTTTATTTGCAGATGTAAGCCATGTCTGGCTGCGTACAGATGTCGTAGCCGGACGGCTTCACTCCAGTCATTTGCCAAATGTGGACCAGAGTCAGGCAACGGGAGGCTCTCCACGCCGATGCTACTTCCACAAACAGTGACAAAGAGTAAGAGGAGCATTATTAAGTATTATCTGCAGTAATTAAAGTCCGTCTTGTTTTAAAAGGAAGTATGCGCACACGCTATCTTCTGTGTATTGCTCTGTTTTGGCGCAAAGCTCTGCGACTGGCCTTTAAATTGTCCTCTTATCAGATCAATCGATAGGCTTTTTCCCCCCTTTGGCAGTTCTGAGAAGAAAGTTACACACCCCGCTGGACATCCAACAGACGGCCAAGATGCAATAAATAAGACAATTTTAGTCTATAAATGCTTCATCATGAGGCATCTGTTATGCATCTTACAAAATAACCAATGTTTAAACTTTTGCGTTACGTGCATTAAAGTTTTCTTATTGCGTTTGATAAAAATGCATTAATTGGTATATTTATTTTCCATATTCATAAGGCTGTTAAGAACTTTGGTTAAAACTCGTTATTTGTCCATATTTATGTTAATTTTAAAAATTACAAAAACATTAATGACACAAATATTCTAAAGATAAAGGGATTTAAATTTAAATGAAAAGTACCGAAATACGTGAAAACAATTGTTATTAAAATAAGATATGACGAACTCATATCAAATATGCTTTAACGAATATTAGCGTCTCTTTTTTTATTATAAAGTCATGTCAAATTATACATGCAAGTCAGCCTTTTCTTTTTTCTTTCTTTTATTATTTTCTTCTTATTATTATTTTTTTATAATGTTGAATTAGATTTGTTTACTTTTTTTATTTTGCAATCACCGGACAGTTGCATAACCTACCATAAAACCCCACAAAATCTTACTGAAACTATTAATTTTCTTGAATATATATTTATTTACATTTCCCTAAATAAAAAAATGAAAATAATTAATAAATAGACAAAATTATCGCCGCTCTTTGTAAGCCGAAGTTTTTGACTCTTCATACGCATATACGCATATGGATTTATACGTGTTGTTTTGCTTTTTAACGTATTGTGCCTGTTTTGTGAATTGCTGAACTCGCCGGATTTTCTGAGAAGTTAAAGAATAATTTAGAGTAAATATTCCCATTCATGAAAATGCTGTATGTAAGGTTCAATTCATCGTAATGATCGCTAGATGGCGCTGTGAAGTCGTTGCAGTAGTAATTTTTTTATTTTTTTTACTGGGACTTTTGGATTGAATGATTCATGACAAAGAAGAGGGTGGGAAACTACATGCAAAATATACTTTAAAGTAAAATTTTTAATGGCCACTCATTTGTTTAAAAATGTCAAGATGTGCACTTACGTACACAGTAAAACCCAAAAAGTTAAGGTAACTAACCATTTGAGGAATTGCAACAAACCATTTAAGTTCAAAAACTAAATCTAATGAGTACTGTGAACTTAATATATTTGAGTAAATGAAGCAATTTGAGCACAGTAAAACCCAATAAATGAAGAGCACTGAAACCAGCTGAGTACTGTAAATCCCAATAAGTTAAGGTAACTTAAACCATTTCAGGAAAGCAATTGCTACAAACCATTTGAGTTAAAAAAAACTAATCTATATAAGTACTGTGAACTTACTCCATTTAAGTTGAAGTAATAAGGTATTTAATTAATTCACAGCCTTCAACACTGAGTTTAAAACTCTTTTCAAATGAGTAGAATTAACTTTCAGTAAATTTTGAGTACACTCATTTTATTTGATAAAGTTGACTGTTGGGTTTTACAGTGTACACTCAAAACAATTTATTTATTTTTTGCTCATTCAAAACTTATCTAAAATGAGCTGAATCAACACAATTCTTGAGATTTCATTGGGACAGCTAATTTTTTTATGTTCAATCTACACAAATTTGTTAAAAGTGTTAAGTTAACAATACATTTGTGTTGGGAAAACATGAATGAATTTTGTGGAACACAATAGTGTATG
This sequence comes from Danio tinwini, assembly GCA_903798205.1. Taxonomy (NCBI): domain Eukaryota; kingdom Metazoa; phylum Chordata; class Actinopteri; order Cypriniformes; family Danionidae; genus Danio; species Danio tinwini. Next base: position 4,753,076 of record CAIGQZ010034999.1, on the reverse strand, counting down.
TTTTAGGTCCTAAAATTGTACATTTGAGGTACAAATATGGACCTTTTAGGTACACTGTAAAAAGTAGTTTTTACTTAAAAGAGAGTCAGTAAGCCCATTGACTTGACTTAACTTTTAGAATTATGCACATAGTTTGTTTACTTAATAATTATAATGCAACAAGTGTACTCTCTTTTTTAAGTAAAGTCAAATATTTGCATTTTACATTGAACAAATAGGTTATTTTTTAAAAGGTAGCACCATGGTGAGAGCTTTTTATTTCTGATAGTATTTAAAATCCAATCTAAGAGTACTGTTCACTAAAGTTTGTGTTCAGTGCACACTTGTTTCCTATGAAATTAGAAAAAAGTAATATCAAGCAAAATATAAAAAAAACAGATGTCAAATTAAATCTTAAGAAATGAATCATTTCTGCATTGTTCTGCTGAGTCACGTATAATTTCCAGCATTATTTCATCATTTTTGTGTCATTTGTGCAATTTATATTTATTGTTATACATATTCGGTGATGTCACATCACTTTGAAAGCTTGGCTTTGTGCTGTTTTTCAAAAATTGTGCACAGGAAGTGATGTAAGTGACCTTTGCTGTCATGCAGTTCGCTCTAAAGGTTTCGGATGCTTCTGCACCCCAAACAAAAAACACTATAGTCCTGCAGAGGAAATTGAGGAAATCAGGCAAGTCCCTGGCCATTCATTGGTCAATCTCTATTCTTCAATGACAATCCTATTTATTCATCAAAAATTCCAACCAAACTCCACCAAAAATATGTATAATTAATTATGTAATACCCAGTTGATCAAAGGTCTTTGTCTGGATGTATTTTGTAATGTGTTAACAGTGAACCAATGGCCTCGCACAAGCAAACGGATTTGAAACTGTGGCAAAAGTATAGCATATGATAACCCTAAAAGGGTCTTTGAACATCTTATTCATGTATCTCTTCTTTTTTTTATGAATGGTCAGAGTTGTGTGCTGGAGTAATCTGCGCTCCATGGGGAGATCCACTGTAAAGTAAACAAGGCGTATTTACTTACGGGTCGATATTATGACGCACATAAGAGTAAAATACATATTGCCAGTGGTTTACAGTTTGAACTCCTTCAGATGCCCCTTTACTGAATTGAAAGCTCACCTAGAATGCAAAAGCCATAATTGTGCTATGTGACCATCCTGAATCAACAGTTAGATAATGGAAAGTAATCCTATTGGATTACATTGTTTGGTGATGTAATTTTTAGCACATTACAACTGGGTTTTCCAAATTGGGCTTAGTGAATAAACTCATTTAATTAGTTAACTATTTTGTTAACTAAATTATTTGTTCACTTGCATGTCATCAATAACTAACATCTGAGAACTTATATTTAAATTTTTTTGGTAATAAGTAAATAAACAAATAACTAAATAAACACACTACCAACTCTTAAAAACTATTTAAGTTTTTTTAATAAAGGCTGCAGTGGTTTGATTAAAAAAAAAAATACAATAACAAATGTGAATTTAAACAACAAAAAAATTATGTTAGAAGTGCATGTGTGTGTGTGTTCGTGCTAGCTTGCGCGCGTGTGTGTGTGTGTGTGGGTGGGTGTGTGTGTGTGTATATATAGTTGAAGTCAGAATTTTTAGCCCCCCTTTGATTTTTTTTTTCTTTTTGAAATATTTCCCAAATGATGTTTACCAGAGCAAGGAAATTTTCACAGTATGTCTGATAATATTTTTTCTTTCTGAAAAAGTCTTATTTGTTTTATTTCGACTAGAATAAAAGCAGTTTTAAATTTTTTAAGAACCATTTAAAAGTCAAAATTATTAGCCCCTTTAAGCTATTATTTTGCGATTGTCTACAGAACAAACCATTGTTATACAATTACTTGCCTAATTACCCTAACCTGCCTAGTTAACCTAATTAACCTAATTTATTTTAAATGTAATATTTTATGAGTAATTCCGCCAACTAACAAATTGAATGTAAGGTACATTTAAAGCAAAAAACAAATAAGAGCAGTAAATTTTTAATTCATTGTGTAAATAATATTTAATCATTAAATCTATGAAAAGAGCTGTAATGTGATTTATTATAATTTTTATGTCTATTAACCTATATGTACATTTCCAGCTGTCATTACTCCAGCCTGTAGTGTCAGTATAATCAATCTAATTTGCTTATTTTGCTGCTCAAGAAACATATATCATTGCTGTTTGTCTGTTATTTGACTTAACCTGTATTGCATTTATTATAAACTTTGTACACATTTTTCCAATACTCCTTGTATTTTTTTCTTATAAAAAACATCTAAATCTAAATAAACAGCAAAAATCAGTCCAAGGCATTCGAAAAATGTAGAAAAAATATTTTTAAAAAGTCTATATTGACATGGCTATTCCTCAAAACTGTGCATACACATTTCAGCAAACAACTGCCTTCATCAGGGTAACAGTGATCAGGTATGCTGGAGTTTCTTTTGAATAATATGGTCTCATGACTCACTAGAATATCTAAACGATACTAATATAATATATTGAACACAAGTTCACCTCAGCAATCATCAATTATTCAGCATTGAGAGAGGGGGAAGAAAAAAACTTAATAGAAAAAAAATTTAAGAGATAATGCATGTTATACGACATATTTCTCAAATAATACAACATGGATGTATATTTTATATATAGTTAAATAGTGTGAAACAATGAATCTGCTACACAGTATGGTAAACTATAAAATAAAAAAAATAAACAGGGGGGCTAATAATTCTGACTTTAACTGTATATACAGTGTTTAGCTTATAAGTTCACCCCTTTCAGGAATCTAAAAAGAGCCACATATTTATAAATGATGCTATGATAGCTATTTTAACTTGATTGAATTGCCTTTTGTTACAGTTATGAAATAGTTTAATAACAAGCAGCAAATATTCATGGGCCAATGACATCACCATATTGAAATGGTCTATATGTACACTATATGTAAATTTTAATATCCAAATATTTGTGTTTTGTATAGTGTTGTTTTCATGGTGGAGTGTGTATACTTAATATACAGTATATAATACACACACTCCATTGTGTAAAAACATTTTATTTTGAATCCGATTAATTGTGATTCATCTTCTTCCAACACTAATTATTACACTAATAACTCTATAACTTAACATTTTTATATGATTTCCCATGACATTAATTACAAATTATTTGTCATTGCTTTAATAAATACTCAACTTTGTTGCCATGATGGGCTAAAACTATTCAAATTATGCAAACTATGTAAAATACAAATATTTAATATCTTATTACAGTTCTATTTGTTACAGAACTTCAAGTAAAATGTTTGTGAAATGTGTATGACATGTTTAAAGTGGTTGTGGTTCAAGGGAGGCCACTATTTCTTGCGTGTTGCCCTCTTGTGGAAACCTCAAAGCTTTACTTCAGTCTACAGAATATTACCAAGTCACACCAACAAAACTACTTCATAAGTTATTTTATAAGTCTAACCTCAGCTTCCTGATTAATCCAGAGGATGTTTTGCAATTAATTCCTGTGTAAGATTACATGCCTCAGTTCCTAATGGCCGTATGCTTGGTTGAGGTGGTTGCATTTATGTTGTGGAAACACAGGCGGGATTAAACCTCTGAAGTATTTGTATGTCAGTGAGCTACTGTCTCACCAGTGCTGCATGCAGGCACTCAGCGTTCACTTTGAAGCCCTCAAAGACTGTTTTGACTAGGTGTCTCTTGTTCCTGTTGTGCCAACATGACCCACTTTGTTGGTGTTGCTTTAATTAAAGCCATGTGAAATCCTCCTTTCTTGTTCTGCACAAAGGTCTGGGCCTTTAAAGCTCTCAAGATCAGGGAGATTCACTGTGTTTTTTTATTCTTCAGATCATCCTTACTACAAATAATGGTTCATAGAACTTTGTGTATAAAAGCTCAGCGACTGTACACTGAAAAAATGATATCTGCAAAATTGTTGCAAACAATTTAAATGTGTTGAATTTAAACAAACAAATAAAATTTAGTAATGTTCAACTTAATTTGTTTGTTTAAATTCAGCCCAAATAAATTGTTTGCAACTACTAAACTTAAAAAAAATTAAGTGAATCCAAGGAATCATCTTTGAATATTTTTTTTCAGTGTACTGTAGAGAATCCTGATAGCATTTAAGAGTCATTTACACAACATAAAAAATCCAACCTCCTGTCTTGTATGTTGATATGATGAATATGTTTTTATGAATGTGGTTTATTAAATAATCTTAGTTGCATGTGTTCCGGTGTGCTCTCATACTCCATCTGAACAGCACAAATACAACAAATGTTATTATGCATCAGGCCACAAGACTCATAATAAGAACAAATAATAAAAAATATATATAAAATAAAGAAATCAAATCAATAAATGATTAATATAATAAATGATAAAAATAAGTGAAGTTTATTTATAAATAAATTTTGAGAGGAACATGTTCTAATGATTGTTCATGGCTGGTTTCACATTAACTAAAGCATGGTTCACTAATCGATGATTTTTAACTCACTATAAATAACCAGTTTCTTACTTCAGTTTTCTTTATCTTGAGGAATCCTGCCTTCCACCCCTACTCCTCCTCCTTTCCCTTAATAGGGTGGCACGGCGGTCCAGTGGTTAGCACTGTTGCCTCACAGCAAGAATGTCACTGGTTCAAGTCCTTAACCAGTCGATGTTTCTGTGCAGAGTTTACATGTTCTCCCCGTGCTCACGTGGGTTTCTCCCTGGTTCTCCAGTTTTCTCCTACATTTCAAACTAAGACATGTGTCCTAGGTTGTAATTGCCACTATACTCGAGCTCTTAACCAGCAGTATATATCTCAACATAGCAATCCCTAATTTGTCATAAACCCTAAATAAGGGGCGGAGTTCTCTAAACCTACCTGAGCTCAGGGCACTCTCCCGGAACAGCGTGTCAAACACATAATCAATCATCAGCTAAGTGTGAACTCTTGAAATGAATTAAAAATATGAATCAAATAAATGGATGACTAAATGAATAACTAAAATTTATAAATGATTATATAGCTATAACTGAAATTATCTATGCAAAACAAATAATAAAAACAAAAAAATATATAATATAGAATTGATTTAATTTAAAGCACACACAGGTTATCACAAATTTCAGATTTTACTATACGAATAAGCCACTAAATCAAAACGTTACAAATTGCTGTGAGATTGCATTGAAAATGCCAAGAAAGAAAATACATTTAGTAGTGGTGTAATGGAACACAAATCTCACGGTTCGGATCACACTTTGGTTTTTGAGTCACGGATCGGACCATTTTTTGGATCAGCAAAAAAGGGAGACAAACATCATTTGCTTTCCATTTATACAAAAATATTACTGCAAAAACCACAACAAACAGAACTTAAAACCATTTGAATAAAAATGAAAATCAAGAAAGAACCAGCTGATAAAAGGAAAATATTCAATATAAAAATGATCTTTGCTACTGTTGCTGATATGCTAAGCATAGAAATCTAATATCTTGTAAAACATATGATATTTATTTTCAATGAATGATTCAATTTCCCAGAGATGGGTTGTGCGGCTGGAAGGTCATCTGCTGCGTAAAAACATGCTGGATAAGTTGGCGGTTCATTCCGCTGTGGCGACCCCAGATTAATAAAGGGACTAAGCGGAAAAGAAAATGAATGAATGAATGATTCAACAATTCACACATAAAACCTCTTGTTTCATTATAGGTGAACCACTTTTGAAGCCTATTCAGTGACATAATTTTAGTGGTTGTTTGCCGCCACTGTTTATATCTGAACTATAAACTGTTCTCCCAGTACTTCTGTGCTATCAACACGTTATTTGTAACTAACTGAAAAAAGTGTCAACTAAATCTCTCTCGATCAAACGCAGATTTGAATGCAGCACGTCAAATGAATAATAAACATATGCAAATCATTATCATTTATCATTCATGTTGCACGGGTTTGAATAGATATCACAATCTTTTAATGTTTAATTGTGCAGCTTTACACTGAATGCATTAATGCGGGCTAAACAAACAGTGACAGAAAACACTTTTAAATGATAAGAAAGCATTTAGGTAGGTCCCACCACAACTTTTTTGTCATCATTATATTTTACAGGGAAGCAAAAATGCTTTCATACACATAATTTGAATGACACAGGAGGCGATTTCTCTGCAGTAGTTACAAATGTTGGATTAACCTACAAGTTTAAAAAAGTTATTAATCTGCAGTGTTGTGATCCGTACGGATCAACCGTGATCTGTTACACCCCTAATATTTAGAACTATACCGGCAGCTAGCTTTCTGCAACTCTCATATGGTCGCCCACTGAAGCTAAGCAGGGCTGTGCCTGGTCAGTACCTGGATGGGAGACCACATAGGAAAGCTAGGTTGCTGCCGGAAATAGTGTTACTGAGGCCAGGAGATGGCGCTCAACCTGCAGTCTGTGTGGGTCCTAACGCCCCAGTATATTGATGTGGACTCTATACTGCTCAGTGAGCGTCTTCTTTTGGATGAGACGTTAAACCGAGGTCTTGACTCTCTGTGGTCGTTAAAAATCGGCTTTTATCCTGGCCAAATTTGCTCACTGGCCTCTGTCCATCATGGCCTCCTAACCATCCTTTATATCATAACAGGCTTCATCACTCTTGTCTCTTCTCCACCAATGGACGAGGAGATTCCCCACAATGTGTAAAGCACCTTGAGTGTCCAGAAAAGTGCTATATAAATATAAGGAATTATTAATTTTAATAAATATTGGTATAGCAATTTTCAATCAAAGGCAGACTTGTTCATCAAAAGAAACATTTTCCTATTTTAAATTGAAATTATTTTATTCAAACTCTCATCTAATAGTATAAATATGGAGCCTGTATATTCCCATGCAGCAGCAGCTCCTCGCTCAATTTCAAGTTCCCTAGGGAAATGTGAGAACATTCAGAGATTCCCCTACGAACTAAAGATGCAGAATAGAAAGTGACTGTCAGCTTCTCTTCCTCTCCGTCTGAATGCTGTCCAGCCAGACCCATGATTACAGGGTGAGAGGTGCAGTCATTTCCCCTCTGCTAATGCCCCAGCATACACCTCTAAACATGGTAGAAGTCTAAGGGTTTGAGGATGTTTTTTTTTGGCAGCTGTTTGAAGTGCCTTGTCTTTATGGGCAAACATCTGGAGTATCCCAAACAGACAACTTACAGCTGGCCCTACAAAGAGGGCATGAGGCGCAAACACCCAATCTAAATACAACTCTTAGACAGAGTGCCTCAGGCATCCGAATATCCCTGTACTCTCCCTCTGCTGCGACATGCAAAAACAAACCGCAAGTGCTCATATTTACATGCGCACAAAAATGCGTTGACTCCAATCTCAAATGATTTCTGCTTTTAACTTGTTCAAATATAAAGACATCGGTTTTAGCCTTCATTAATGCACTGTCCCCTGTTGAGTTGTTCTTTGGAAGGCCTCCATCCTTTTCATTTTGTGTGTTTGTTAGCATGTGTGTTGGTATAACAGTGATTGCGGAGGCTACGGATTCGCTGCCAGTGTAGGTTGGAGCAGATGCATTCATGTGGCTCAGTCCAGGTGTGGGAATTTGAATTCATCTTATTTGCTTTGCGACTTATTTGCTTCAGCAGGCCCATCCTCCACCTCCTGCATCCATCTATCTATCTATCTATCTATCTATCTATCTATCTATCTATCTATCTATCTATCTATCTATCTATCTATCTATATATATAT
>CAIGQZ010034999.1:4728120-4744921 GCA_903798205.1 Danio tinwini | reverse complement strand
ATATATATATATATATATATATATATATATATCACTGTCTCTGTCTGTCTGTCTGTCTGTGTCTAATTGTTGTCTGTCTTTCTGTGACTATTTGCCTGTTTTAATTTATCTATTTGTCTGTTGTTGTTTACCTGTCTGTCTGTCTGTCTGTCTGTCTGTCTGTCTGTCTGTCTGTCTGTCTGTCTGTCTGTGTCTAATTGTTGTCTGTCTGTCTGTCTGTGACTATTTGCCTGTTTAAATTGATCTATTTGTCTGTTGTTGTTTACCTGTCTGTCTGTCTGTCTGTCTGTCTGTCTGTCTGTTGGTTTGTCTATTTTTTTCTTGTTTTTACCTGTCTGTCTGTCTGTCTGTCTTTCTGTCGATCTGTATGTCTGTCTGTCTGTCTGTGTATGTGTGTCTTTTTTTCTGATGTTGTTTACCTATTTGTCTGTTTGTCTGTATCTGCTTGTCTGTTTTTACCTGTCTGTCTGTCTGTCTGTCTGTCTGTCTGTCTGTCTGTCTCTGTCTGTGTCTTTTTGTCTGTTTTTACCTGTCTGTCTGTCTGTCTTTGTCTATTTGTCTGTTTTTTGTTTACCTGTTTGTCTGTCTGTGTCTGTGTCTGTTTTGTATGTGTCTGTCTGTCTGTCTGTCTGTCTGTCTGTCTGTCTATTTGTTTGTTTGTCTGTTTTATCTCTGTTTATCTGTCTGTCATTCTGCTGCTGTCTGACTGCGTCTATTTGTCTGTTTGTATTCATCTGTCTGTCTGTCTCTGTCTGTTTCTGTCATTGTGTCTCTGTCTGTTTTATCTGTCTATCTATCTGTTTCTGTCATTTTGTCTCTGTCTCTAACTATGTATATTAGTCTATTTTTATCTGTCTGTCTGTATGTCTGTCTGACTGCCTGTCTGTCTGCTTGTTTGTCCATTTAGAAATCTATCTGTCTCTGTGTTTGTCTGTCTGCCTGTATCTATTCGTAAGTTTTTGTTTATTTCTTTGTCTGTCTGTATCTGTCAGACTGTGATTTGTTTGTTGTTATTAACCTGTCTCTCTGTTGTTATGTCTGTCTTATTTGTCTGTTTTCATTCTGTTTGTTTAGTTTTTATCTGTCTGTCTATCTGTCTCCATTGTTCTGTCTGTCTGTGTCTATTTGTCTGTTTTTATTTATTTATCTGTCTGTCTATTTTTTACATGTCTATCTGTCTAAGTCTAATTGTCTGTTTTTATCTGTCTGTCTATATGTGTCCTTTGTTCTGTCTGTCTACTTGTTTTATGTATCCATCTGTCTGTCTGTCTATCTATCTATCTGTCTGTCTGTCTTTCTGTCTGTCTTTCTGTCTGTCTTTCTGTCTGTCTGTCTTTCTGTTTGTCTGTCTGTCTGTCTGTCTGTCTGTCTGTCTGTTTTTTAGTCTGTCTGTCTGTCTCTGTTTGTTTGTCTGTTTTATCTCCCTGTCTATATGTCTCTGTCATTCTGTCTCTGTCTGCCTGTCACTGTCTGTGTCTATTTGTCTGTTTTTATTTACCTGTTGTCTGTTTGTCTGTTTTTATTTATCTGTCTGTCGTTCTGTCTGTCTGTCTGTCTGTCTCTTTTTATCAAACATGACAGTAAAGATTTATATCTCAAATACATTGAGATATTTCATTCAGTACACCAAAGAATCCTCAAAAAAAGTCTAATCACATTTTTCAACACCAACTACAAAACAATCAACACTAAAACATTATTCTTTCTAAAAAAACATAATACATATTGACTACTTACAGTTTTGAGGTAAGTTACATTTCTAAAAAATGTATTAAATAGAATAGTTTTCATTTATCGCATTTCACAATATCACAGCATTTGTACATCTTCAAGTAAATCCAGAACTGAATGCAGTCAACATAACAGATGAAATATATTTGCAAATGTTTTTAAAATACACAACATCATGTGTTATTTGTAACATAAGTGGTCTTGGCTTGCCCTGTAAGAGCTTTTCATTGTGTCTCAACCTCTCTGTTCTTACTGAAGGAAGGCCTAAATACACACAACCACAGACTAAGCCACAGTAGCCCAAGTGTTCCACCTTCCTCCTCCTCCTCCTCAAAGCCTCCACCTGGCTGCCAGAGCATCAGCAAGTGAATTACTCCCAATATACTTTCTGTTAGCGAACACATTGTTGTGAGCTGTTAAGCCATTGACCTGTTTTGTGAAGTCTTTGTGCTCTGGAGAACTTGAAAGGCCTGTTATGATATAAAGACAGTTTTGGGCCAAACAACTTTAATGGAGAAGAGGCACTTGAGAGGTGGATGGATGTTTATTTGGATGACAGACAATGAATCTGACGCATACAGGCGGTGAGGAGAAGCCATTTTTAGTAAGGCCTTTACAGCCCTCGTACAAGTTTATTGGAGCAAAAAGTTGTCATTCTTTTTGGGCAATGATAGGGCTCCATTTAGCACAGCTCATGGCCAGGAATACATGTGTATTAACTGACCACACCTGTCTCACTTCGCCTGTCCCGCTTTAAATTGAGAGCTTTGTTTCAATAGGCAGACTGTGTATTAGGATCAATGATGTGGTGTATAAGTCATTGTAAAAGCATTTCATACATACGCTATCTTGAATATGCTGTGATAAACATGCTTTAATTTCTCAATTAAAAAGCTCAGTTTGTATTTTGAAGGGACTAAAAGTGAAAAAGTTGAAAGTTACACAGTTTCCCACACAATTTAAGTCATGTGGTGTAATAGCAATATCATAGATATCACAGAGATACAAAATGCTGTCATAAAAAGTGTTTAGCATATTGTAGATTGTATGTCGAGGTCAATTAGTATCTGAAAACTTTGTCAGATTTTTTTTTAAATGAGGCAATGTTATTTTAAGTTTTTTTTTTATTAAGTATAAAGTTTAATATGGTGCTACTTCCTAAAAATAAAATATTTGGGTCAAAGATAAAGGTGAGCTTTTTTCTTAGTACATTATTTGCTTTATTTTAAATATCTAGGCGCAAAGTCTAAAGCGCATGGCGCAAAAGCATTAAGGACAGAAAAAAACAGTTTGTGCCCTGCTGCACGGTCTAACAGGGTTGTGCTTATTCTCTTAATGAGTTATGGGTTTGTTTTGAGCATAACGTGCTTTAAGCCAGAGTCTCATCTCCCATTCCCTTTAAGAGTCAGTTACATTTTGCTATGGTGCATTTGCTATTTACATAGCAGACTTTGTAAGTGAAAAAACTGGATGGAAAAACTGAATGCTTCACTAGTGAGAAAACAGACCATCTGCAGCGCGAGGATAAAGAACGAGCCTCCTCCATTCGGCCTATTTACTTACTCTTTACTTTACTTTTACTCTTCACTTCACTCCTTTTCTTTCGTGGAGTAAGGGAACGGTGTTGTACACACTCCACTGAAGACATCCATTTGCCTACATATTTAATTTTGTTTGTTAAGCGCAAATATTTATTTTCAAAACTATTTCTAAATTCAGTTCTAATTTCCAGCTTATGAAAAAAAGAACAATAATAATGAAGTGTGGTCAAAAAACTGCGTTGTAGCCAAACACACGTCCTATTCTTATGCCCCATATGGTGATGCATACATCTCCACATTCCTACAGGTGGACAAATCTAAACTTGTTTTTATTTTAAAAGGTGGTGCAAAACGTGAAAATTAGGGTTGCGCTGGTCTGAAAATAGCAACAAATTGCGCCAAACACGTCTTGTGCCTTATTGTCCCTAGGAGTCTCTTTAATTCTGAACATTTTTCAACATGATTTACCTGAATAAACAAAAATGTCATTCAGGGTCATTCATGCATTTTAATTGTAAGCTTTGAATTTTATTCTTTGCCAATACTTTGAGCTTATAGGTTTTGTCAGCAAGTAGTTTTTAGGCATTTAAAAATGTTAAAACATTTTTTTCCCTATATTTTAATGTAATAATATAATATATTTTAATGTAATTTGTACACTGTAAAAATTTTTTAGAACAGTTAGTTATGATGACAGCATATGTTTTTAATTCATTGTAACTTATTAAACTAAATTATTCATGTTCTAACTTAATTTTATAAGTTACACAAGCTGTTTTTTATTAGTTTAACCAACCCAGGCTCATTCTGAAAACGTACCCCTAAATACATTTTTGCAGAGCACAACATACGTCTCAGGAGGTAGGTTTTTGTTTTTGCTAATCCACTAGAGGTACGCTTTTTGAGATCTCAAATTTCTCTTGCTAGTGCCATACTCGCCTGCTATTCTCGTTTAAATCTACTAGAGGCCGCTGTTGACTAAATGACTGACTGACCTATTGACTGACCCACCCTCCTCCTTCTCTAACCCCACCAATAGTGTTTTCAAAAGCACAGATTGACCAGCGCCCACCCACTTCCATAACCCAACCAACAGTTTAAAAAGCGATGCAGAAAAAGAAAGCCCTTATTTTTACCACGTTTTCAGTGTTTAACACGTTCTCACCTTGTTATTTACTTGTTTATTTTATTTCATTTTTGCCTTTTGTTTTTGTCTTACCTGCTTTTTGGAACTGTTCTTCACCAGACTCGAACCCCGTCGTCGCTGTCAATTCCTCTCTGCGTCTCAACTCCGCCGACGTACACGGCAAGCTACCAGACAAACTAGTAACAGCGGGAAAGCCGTTCACACAAAGGTAAGCTGTCAGCTGGTAAAGCGAAAATGAATGGCTTCATACCACCCCGTAGCATTTATTTTAAAGACAAAATGCAGCCATACATACTTCTGGCTAAATAATTTGCGATCTCCAAAGCTGTATATAAGGCTATGTTTTTAGAATGAGCATATGTTGCATTTAACCTAATATAAATTCAATGGACTCAAAAGGTTAATTTAATTCAGCTTAAAAATGTTATACGATAAATCAATTTTGTAAATTTTAATTGATGCAGAAACTAAATGGGACATTTAATTGTTAACAAATTAATAATTAATTATATTAGTAAAAAAAAAATAGACTTTACCTGTAATAAAAAAATTCTAATGTGTGCAGATGTATTCAAAGTATATGTTACAATTAATTATTTACTAATTATATTGGTATATTAGTATTAGTACATTGGTATATCAGTATATTCGTTTTTAGATTTCTCAGATTTAAACCAAATATTTAAATAAAATAAATACATCAAATGAATTAAGTGTTGTTAAACTATACAAAACTATAAAATCAACATGAGTTTTATTAATTATCTTCAAATTATCCTATAAGCAAAATGTATATATAATATGCACATGTCAAACTGTTGTTACATATAGACAGTTGAGTGGATGTTAGGGCCGATGTGGATTGTTCTTTATTGTGGATTGTCATTTATGTCTCCATTTGTCATCCTACACTTACGTGCCAGTAAAAAATGGAAATGCATAACTCTGTTTGCATAAAATGTCAGTTTGTGGATTGTACTAAAGAAAGACAATAGCTCTGGCAGTTGATCTAAAGTAAAAGCCAATCATGGCTTCACAAAGGCCAGTCTGACATATCTGCTCATTAGTCAGCACATAGAAAAAGGAAGGGCCCAAACCACTTTAAACGGGTCCCCTTTCATTGAACCGCATGCCTGGAAGGGCTATCCTCTTCTGAATCCTCTTCTGAACCTTTGGAAACATTCACACAAGCAAAACAGTGCTTTCCACTCCCAGGAGTGACCGCTTGGCTGTGCGGATGGCAAAACCACCCAATCTGTAAACTAGGCCTTGGCAAGTTAAATAACAGCTCATAATAGAGTGTCTTGGCAGAGCTGTCCTTGTAGAAATATCAGGCATGGCACTCCAAGCGGGCCCACATAGTCTAGTGACACAAGTCTGTGAGCATATTTTTAGCTCAAGCAGGGAAAGGCCCCTTTCTATAGTTATACTGGGAGATATTCTAGTTTTACGTGTTTTGTGCCATCACAGCTGTCGGCTTCATTGAACCGTTATTTGCTTTTGTAGGAAGAATTGAAAACGCTCAGACTGCATGATTTACATATTTATTAACTTCCATTTAAGTTAGGGTATCATCATGTGCACAGCACATACATCACAATATTTAACAGGACCTGTATAAAACTACAGACAATATTTGGTAAAACAGGATTCAGAGCGCACTACGACAGGACTCAGACGTTAGCCCAATTACTTTAGAGCTCTGCTATCAATAAACCTTATGGGAATTGACAGAGAAAATTGATTTCAATACACAGCATACATCCCTGTTCGTAAGCACATCCGGACAATGGTAAAATTTGGAACATTGTTGTGTTGGAGTGGCTGGTTTCACTCAGGCTACTAGGTCATGCCTGTTGATATTGCATTTTTTTGGTTAAACAAATCAAGTCCAGGGATTTGTGATGAGGGTCAGACAAGCAATTTGCCTTCAGTGGCCATTGGGTCTATTGTAAACAACATCCACACTGATGCAAATCATGTCTATTTGGAAAGAGGTTTGGCACTGATGTGGAAAAGAGAAAGACAGTCAACCCTTCCCTCCTCCAGCATTAGCTTAGGTAGCTCAGAGTCATCAAGTGAAACTAATTGATGTGCACATCCAGGCAGGGCATGTTAAGAAACAAATTTGAACACTTAACACTTGAAATTACAGTAAATGAAACAATACGAATGTGTTGATGCTTTTGAGGTCAACCGGTCAGTGTAGCTTCAGTTTCTTTTTTTTATTCTTAAATGGTTTTCTTGAAACCCAAAAGACTATCTATTCATTTTCAGTTCTGAATTATACTGAAGTACAGGTACATTTTTAGATTCACTCAATAAAATGTACCTGATGATGACAGTAAGGAATGCTTTTTTTTAAAGATATTGCTCAAATATAGGTTTATAAGATGGAAAACCTGTTTATCCCTGCATGAATGTATCATATCTTAATATTTATTTAACTAACGCCATATAAATTTGAAGCAGCTTCTGAGTTTTGCACCATATTTACAAAATATATAAAGAAAAATATAGGGTTACTTGTTGAGCATATAGTGTAGTCTAACAGCTGTCTGCAAATATTTCCAACATGATTATCCTTTCTAAAAGTAAATCACAGGGTAAAGATAGCTCAAACGTGACAAGGCGCAACTAGGACGCAATGGCCGCCAGAACTTCACAGAGTGGCAGGAGCCTCAGAAGAGCAACTTGGAGCTAAACATTCGGTGTCAGCTGATTTTCAAAGTAGGAAAATGTCAGTTGGAAACTGCATGAGGTAGAAAACGACAAAGTGGGCAAAACGCCTCCTTGTAACTCACTGTGGAAGTTGTGAAATTTGTATTTACGTTAACTCTTATAAACAACACTGTCATTTCTTTGTTTTTGTGTTACCATCATAAAAATACTTATCTTTATATCTTCCAAAATCCACAGCAGAAACTTGACTTGAACTTGACATAGTCTGTATGGGCTCAGGGTATACAGTATCTGCATTGCAATCCCTTTGGATTTTTTTTAATTCATGTCTCTATATGTTAAAGAAGCTACTTCTCTCGATCTAGAGCCTTAGAGATGTGACAAAGATTGACTGCAGATAAGTTCAAAGTTCAACCCCCCGGCAGAGCTAAAAACAGATTTGAAGTGGTAGAACTTCAGTAAGCTAGAGTAAGCTGATACTGCTTCAGTTAGATCCGAGCTCCGCACAAAGGAACCCAGACATTGGACAATTGCTCCAGTGCTAATACTATGGGGGTTGATACACCTTAACGATTGGAGGCTTGACCTAAGACTTACATATTATTTCCGACGAAGGACAAATGGACCGTAGTCAGCGTAGACGCCATATTTAATTTTTCGCGGTTAAAAATTAGGATGCGAGGAATCGCGTTTCTTGCTCAGTCGTTTGCAAACTTTGAAAATAAGTCTTTCGAACACTTTTGTATAATGTTTGTCCTGAAAATCACAAATTAAATATGGCGTATTTCTTGACTACCTCTCCAAAACGCTTTAGAACAACACAAACAGTGCAAAAAAAAGATATTTTTACATTTGTAGGAATTTCACTTGTATATGAACACGTGGTAGCAGCAATGAGGATAAATTAACAAATAACAAATAAATTAATTGTTGTCTTCCACCTCGAAAAGAGGACGGTGTGATGAAATATAAAACCAACTATAAATAGTCTAATATATACATACATCTTGACACGATACACTTAACCTCACATTTAACTTCTGGTAGAAAGTGCATCGTCGTTCCTCCGCCTTGCGCCCGTCCAAATGAGCTCAAATTCTAGGCAAGAAATGTGTCATCGTCATGGATGTTGATACTCGATTTCCTTTTTTTGTTTTGCCAGCCTTACTTAGTCCGATGTACATCCCAGGATGTGCCAGCGATTCGTACGCGTTGTAATTATTTGCGAGGAGCTTTTCTCTGAATTTGCATTCGTTTGTGAACTGCTCCTGAAACGGAAAGGAAATAGCAATTATTATTTTCACTGACATCTCAATAGACTCTCTCATATCAGCATTGTGATTTAAAAATAAACCCAAGCCGTTCTGAAGAGGAATTTGTGGGACAAACAAAAACAAACTTTGGCAATATTTTATCAAAGAGACAGCTTTAGTTTATAACTATAGTTCTGGGGGACAACCAAACTATTAAAGTGGACTGTCTGTCATCAAATTACGCGATATCTGGGGCTTAAAAAGTTTTGTGGGTTTTGTGCATAAAGGAATCGGAGAAGACAGCAGCTAGTGTGGTGTTTGGGTGGTCCTCTTTGGCCAGTTCATCTTTACTCTGGAAAGGACAGTAGGTGCATGTGTTGGCTGGCAATGCTAAGAATGGAATGCGTAGTCCGAATGATCTACTGCGCTACCGTTCTTGGGTTTGTCCATCCCACAATGAAAACACGACTGGGCACTGGAAGCACGACTGAGTAACAATGTAATGCTGTCGGAGACTGTGGGGCTGGGAGGGGGGATGTTGGTGGCAAGGGGATACATCTCAAGTACAGGGTGATATGTCATCGAGCTCTGATAAGAACATTCACGGGCGGAAACCTGTTGTAAATCATTTCATACTCACAGATCCGTAAAGCTTCCCTTTGCTGTTCATGGCCACGAATAGCCCGCTCCGCACGCCAAACAGTGTCACAACTCCCCTCTCCACCGGAGATATCTCAAGAAGACCTGAAACACACAACAAAGAAAATAAATGACCTTGTTTGGCTTATATCTTTAGCCCTGTCTGGCAACTCCCAGCGATGACTGCCTTTCTAAAAATTGTACATGTTTACGTTTATCTTGCCAGAGCATCCTTTTTGAAGGAAATGACACTTTCCGCCTCTTCAAATTTCCCGTATGCAATATTGCATCTATTATGTCTCTGTAAAAGCCCCCAAGAGTTATCTTTAGTCAAAATTACTTACTTTTCCTATAAGTCAATCCTTAAAACTTTCATTTCTTGGACGCTTTCGTGTCAGAAAAAAAATAATTTATTGTAATATGAAAGCTATATGAATAGCAATTCAGATTTTCCTAGTCTAAGGAGAAATAAAAGTAAAATGCACCTCTTTAAGTAAATAAAACGGCAGTTTAGCCTGTAATGCATGTTGACAAACAAGGTAAACATATATAATACCGCTTGAGTTTGACTTTGGTAACACGAAGCGCCTCCGTGCCATATTGTTGACATATTGCTGTCATATTTTATTTGTCTTGGATATACATTAATTGAGCACACGAGTATGGAGAATGACAATTATGGACCCTGAAATCTTTTTTATACCTGATGTCATAAAATATAAATAAATCAACTTCTAAAAATGTTTCCACCAAGAGCCGTTTAATAGCTATTTATTTAGCTATCTGTAGTTAAAACAAAGTACACTAGTAATCTGAAGAATATTTAATAATTATAAATTGATATATTTCTATTTCAAAATAGCTATACAGCTACTCAAAAACATATGCAACAAAAAATGTTCATTATGTAAAAAAAGAACAGTTTAAAGAACTCAAAAACCATTTAAGTGAAGGGTTAATCAACTGTAAAGGATAAGTTTATCTCGCTCCTAACTTTAGGCTTAGGATTTTGGCCCGGTTTCTGTCCTGCTCCGGTTACAGAGACCTGTTGCGTGCGTAATGCAGGATGCCAGATGTTAGTGCACTTCCACACCTGCCTTGATTCAAGAAATGTATTTGAAAGCAACACATCAGGCTTTTTGTTTATGTTATCAGCATGGCATGGTGTTGGATTCGCGTATAGCATAAAGTTATATTGCTACAGTAAACAGGCGAATAACAACTGTTGCGCGCTTATTGCGTTCATGGAGGATTTGTTTCTTGTGCTTAATTCGTTTTAGTGATTCAAATGCTTAATTCTTAAATGTTATTCAAACAGCGCATCAGACAAGCATACTTTCAAATAACGGATCAAACTTACTGTAGCGGTTTTCGTTGTGCACGCCGGTAATTTTACCACCCGGTAATACTTGGAGATGAAACCCAATGCCAACATTGCAGTAAAGACGTCGGAGTCTTTTGATGCCCGTCAGATAATCACTGTCCCTGCTGATATCTCTCTTTTCCCCGGGGATTCGTGCTATCGAACGCGAGTAGAGGGTCTCCCAGCGTCGCTCCACGGGGCCGCTGTGTCCACCGGGCAGCGGAGCGCAGCGCACAGAGCTTGTCATTAGTCCTAAGACCAGTATTGGCAAGAGGGCCGACTGGACACTCATCCTTCTGAGTGGTACGTGAGTGCCTGAAGGAGCTGAAGTCACCGGCTACCGTTTTGTCTGTGTTTGAGTCGGCAGCCAAAAAGACGCACAAAACAGCTTACTCACGGACAGAGCTACGGTCAACCCAAGTGAGCGGCATGAAGTCGCGCTCAGTGGGTTTTCTCTTAAGACACTATACTTTAGACTGTTGTTCAAGCTGTCAAAAAAGTTGGAAAATGTTGACCATGAATTCTAGCCACGCACAGCCATGCTGTATACTTTCTCTTGCCGACGATATTTATATCTGCAGCGAAATTACATCACACACTACCTAGTGCATGACGGAGCAGCCTTCTGCGCCACTCCGAGCACACTGATTCCTTATAATGTGCGCACGTCCATGCCGTGGGCAGTGAGACTACAGCGCGCGTGTGTGCGCGCGTGCGAACTGAGACGCAAACGTCACAACCGATCTTATACTATAAAACATCATTCGTTGACTTTGACAGACTTTGGCTTTGTCTATAGGTATGGTGACTTTATCTGTCGCAAACGTAAGCAAATAACTCGAAGTCGAATCTGTTAATGTCATCTCATGAATAATATTTAAATCATTTTAATAATCCGGTTATAGATGTGTGATGATGTCAATATCTTTTGATATCAACTGTTTCAAACAAACTTGGGAAATCGTAGCCATGATTACAAGCTCTGTTAGGGGGCAGGTGGAAAGTAGGATTGGTTTTTTTTTTTAGATTACTGAAAAATAGTTCGCGTAATTAGGATTAGTTCTTATGCACTTTTATAACCTCAACATGATAGTTTTATATAGCTATAGTTGTTATGTCTTTGTGTAAGCTTCCTCTAGAATCGGACAGAAATAAAATAATTTTGTATGGGAGGATGTATCGGAAATCACAACGTTAACAAACTACAGTGTCTGACAGGAGACTGTTCTATAAATGAATAATAACAGGGGGAAAAAAAACAAAAGTTGAATTCAAAAGAATTGCAATACTAATTCAAACAGCTGTTTAAAGAGAAATACCTATTGTTCTCTGAAAAAAACGCCATTAAGGATAAATATGAAAAGCGAGATGACATATGGACTTGATAAAATGACATATTGTGCAAACTATTTATGAAGTCTGTAAAGAAGTGCAATGCAGCGTTTGGACATCGTAAGGTCTGCTAGATAATTCAGCCTGACAATTCTGTTGCTGACCTCTTAAGAGTGTGTAGTTGTGGATGTTGTGCGTCATTGCTTTGTGGGGGAGAACGTGTAAACCGCTGGACACAACACACTGTGAGTCAAGTTTTCTCCGCGGCCCCGGGTAATGCGCGCTCCCTGCTGCTAGTTTAGAGGATGCGACGTAAAACGGAAAGACCGTTTGGGGGATGGTGAAAACACTTATCAACATAAAAGTAAAACACCTACTGGAAGCTCTAAAGATTGCCGTTTGAGTTACTATTGATAGAGGCGTTTATGTTGTGCGTGGAAATAATTCCACCAAGAATGAACACTTTCTCTTCAACACAATTAGCTTGAATGAACTTGAATTAACCTTATGAATGAATGGATGAACACTTAAGGGTGTATACTAGTGTTTAATTATAGGCCTGCTTATAGGTGAAGGGCTCTTTTCGGGTTTATTTGTGTAAACAAGTTCCACTTTTAAAGAGACACTTATAAATTAGCATGTTGCAGAGTGGCATGACAAAACTTGCGTTAAAAAGCCAAATCCCTTTCTAGCAAAACGAAAAGAAGTTCAAGTTTTAGTTGCTAAAAATAGAAAATAAAATAACTTGACTGAGCTTTTCTTGAAAGATTAACTTGTTTTAAACATCATCAAACACACAGAGATTCTTTTTTGGCTTAGAGGTTTCAGAACATCTAACGTATAGACCATTTCTGTGGCGATGTCAATGGCCCATGAGCATTTCCATGGTCTTTATTTATAGTTAAAATGTCCTTTTTATTATTAACATTTTCTTCAAACTAAGAAAAAAATAATAATTAGGGGCGGGGGAACCAAAGATGGTTCTTCAAGAAAATAAAGACGGAACCTTTATTAAAAAAAAAGTCTTTGGATGAATGTAGTATTTAGGAGATGCTAATGCAGGGGCTACACGGTGACTCAGTGAGGCATCTCATACAAGCAAGTCATAGGTTCGAATGCTGGTTGGACCAGAAGGCCCTTCCGGAGTTCGCATGTTCTCTGTTCGAGTGGGTTTCCTCCGGGTGTCACGAGGCAGTGCACTCTCAAGGCATGGTTAGGGGCAACCGCCGGTTAAACATATGTCTAAGTAATTGACGCTTCATTTCGTTGAGGCGACTACTGATAAAGGCTAAGAAGGTTAATGTCATTCATGTTCTTGGATCAACATCTATAGTTGATCCATGGAACAACATTCCAATCAGCCAATCAGATTTAAGGGATACGTTTACAGTTTGGTTAGGCTTACAGTTAGGGTTATGTACACTCAAAAAAAGATTACTGCTGCTTGTTCAAACGACCTGTTTAAAATTAGCTGAAACAACACAGTTCTTGTCATTTCTTTGGCCAATTTATTTGTTTTTTGTTCAGTCCACTTAAATTTGTAAACCATTATGTTAACTTAAGCATTTTGATTTGGGACAACATCAAGGACTCGTGTTGGTCCAACTACCTGGTTACGGGATTTGTAGTTCACAGCATGCTTTGTGTGGGATTGAATTAATGTTGGAAAATGTTAACAATAAAAGTTAATAGAAAGACTTGTTAGAGTTTAATATTCACTTTAGTTTGAAGATTTAGAAGATTTTCGTGTAATGCTTTAAGTTTTGAGATTGCCAACTTGCAGAAGCACTAATGCTTTGGTGTTGGCAGCTTAAATAGCAAAAATGCAGTTTGTTGCTTTGCTCAGTGAGCAATAACTGTCCTAAAATTAGTTCTGAGATCTGTCTCAATCAACTGTGCAACTCATGAAATATGCTTAAAATGGCTGTTTTAGTTCATTTAGGATAACTTAAAATATATAGAAGACTTTGAAATGTATAACACATAATAGACATACATGATATTTTCAGACATTCGAGTTTAAGTTAAATAAAAATACAAATGTATTTAAACTTTTAATTGATAAAATCATGTTGGACTTAATTGCATTTAATTGTGTAATTTTTTTTAGTTGGTGCTAAAATTTATTGGATGGAAATCCTTTCCTCAATTAAATTGAGGTCATCCAATGAGTTATTTTTGAGTGTACTTCTTCATGATTGCTATCCAGCTATTATTACAGTTAGAGTTGGGTTTAGGGGGTAGGGCTTTGGTATGCATTATATTTTCGAACAAAAATCCTTTGTATAACTAGCACTTGCCTCTTCTTGTTGAATCACTGAATTCCTCATCAATTGTAAGTCGCTTTGGACAAAAGCGTTTGCTAAATGACTAAATGTCAATGTAAATGTAAAATGACGTTCTAGGATCAACATGTTAATCAAGGATTGCACCGTACTTGGCAAAATCACACCCACCGCCGAGCAAGTGAGGTCTGCACTATTAAACTGTGAAATAATAAGCTTAAATCTATAGCCCTTATGACTTTTTAATTTGAGGGAACGTTGAAATGTCTAAAACTTTGTTAGCCTTTCTGAATTAGGTTTTGATTTTAGTTTCGTCTATGGGGTCGAATTGTACAAATCATTACGCCAAACAAACAAAAACATCCTTTACCATAACTATTGTTTGCCCGACTTTGTTTCGTATGACATCGTTTTTTCCAGACAAAATACTCCCATCTGTTAACTTCAAAAAAGAAAGTTGAATACCCATAGACACTGAGCCTGTTACCCAAATTACTTAACCTGTAACCAGGCGATCCCACCCATCCAATGTCTGACAGTTGACTAAATGCTGCTTGCTGATGGGGGTCTTCTGCACACAGTAATGGGTCGTTTTGTCAGGCGGTTCATTTGATCTAAGAATGTGTGGTCGGTTTTATATAGGCCTACAGGTGGAGGGCACAGACACTGATCAAACAGTCTGTTGTAACGTCCTATTTTGGATGCCCGAATCGAAAAGGCGTGCAATGCTTTGTAGCCATGCACTGCTGAATTATCATGACAATAGCACATGTTTCTCTACAAAGATTCTTTTGGGAACCACACACCATTTTTCTCATCATTCAGTCTGTATAGATGTACTTGAACTGGAACGGGGACCGAAAATTAAAGCTTTGCATAAACTAAATTAGTTGTGTTCAATTTTAAAACGAGTGCGCATCCTACGTCATGTTTTTTCTAAGATCGAACTAACTGGTGCAGATTTTAACGACTTTATATCTTTTTAAAGTTGTATCAATGTACTGAACACGGTACAAGCAGTGGAATGAAGTGAATTTAAAAATAACACGACTCACAGCCGCTCTCCATGGTGCTGCAGTCGCGCTCAAGCGCCTCAGTTCCGCCTCTCATCAGTGTGTAGAAATGAGACGATTATGTTCAATCTAAAGACTAAATAAGTTCTCCATAAAAGAAAGAGGTTTGGTTCAGATATTTCAGGTGAACAATAGTGACACGAAATATGTGATGACAGGCCTTGTTAACCAACTTATTCTATTAGTATGCCATAAATTAAGCTGGACCATTTATCACACATGATTCACACTGCGAGTTCTCGTCATAACACCGTGAAATTACCACAGTGTAATCCTTAGAAAGTGGAACAGGCCATCTGAACAGCTTTTTACGAGTTAATCACCTTTATAGATGTCACTTTAGATATAGTTAGCATCACTTTTGTCGTGCCCCCCACACAATATCACTTAATTCACTGATTTTAAACACAGAGGAGAATGTTTTATTTATGTATTGTCTCTCCAAAAAACAATTACCTTATGATAAATTCCAATGATTTGACAGCAACTGGACATAAGGCAGTGCCTCCCTCTATGGGACACTTTTGGAAATACGTTTGCCATTAGAATGGACAAATGTTAACAGAGCTGCTTAAACATCGAAGTGCATTAACCTGATACCGTGCTAGTGAAACTAATTCAGACAGGAAAAAATATATATTTCCCCTAAACTAGTAGGTCTACTTTGCAAATGGATTGTTTGAATGAAGACAAAGTTGTCTAATTTTACTGGTATTTGTAATAATAACCCTAAAATATTTAACTACACAATAAAATACGAAGCATCTTTACAATAAACAGTGTCATTTTTTATAACCATACATGGTATACCCTTCATCATTAATAAATGTATCACTTAAAAAACATTTATGCTGGAAGCAATATAGTGTGATGTTAGTGCAGAGGTCAATAACTCTACAAGGTCCACAAAGATGGCCAGTAGGAGGCCTGTCTGTGCGAACAAAGACCCCTCAGGCTCCGCTGGGTCAATACTTGAGGAATTCCTGACGATACCAATTAGATGGGCACGAGGAGCAGCCCTTAGAGGCCCTCGGGCCAGAGAAGAATGAGACTGAATCGCAGTGATTTTAATTGGAGCCGTTTTCACTATAGCTCTCGGCTTTTAGTAATTTCTGAGAAATCACTCGTGGGGTAATCTAATTATCAATAGATAAAAAATCATTAATGTTTGACAAAAAAATGTTTGTATTCGTATGTTCATATTTTTTTGTAATTACGATTAGCATTATTATTTTTATTTAAAAATTTTTTTTATTTATTTAAAATGAGCTCCGTCAGACAACTCGATTTTTATGGCCTTGAGGAGTTTTTTTGGCAGCTGGGTTAATGAGCGCTAATATTCCCTCGACTTGGCGGCAGACACGTCATTGTTAAAGGCAGGTCATCAGAAGTCGCTCGATCTGGACGCTGAACCTTAACCCCTGGGTCTCTGTTTACTTGTTGTATGCCACTGAACTAATAGGGGCGTCGTGTGCCTGAATAGGTAGAACTATAGGACCATAGTGCATGAGAATTTAGGCTTAACATATTTTGTGGGTCAGGTTGAGCTTTGTAATTTCAGCAGTTTAAGCATAATTTGTTATATTAAAAAAATATATATATCGGAATAAAGTGTTCTAGTCGTCAGATTTAGCTAATAGAAAATTTGAGATCCTCATTTTATCCAAAATTGTGCTTTGCTTTATTGTTTAAGATCTCTATCTATCTGTCTATCTATCTATCTATCTATCTATCTATCTATCTATCTATCTATCT
>CAIGQZ010034999.1:4715239-4725815 GCA_903798205.1 Danio tinwini | reverse complement strand
ATAATTTTTTTTTGGACCCAAACTTGTATTAAGGGATAGAAAACTGAGGAGTCTACTCTTATGGGATTGTTCAGTTGTTCAAAGATAACAGTATTATTCTAACAATGGTAACTACTAATCTCTTCTGAAGAAAATTCTTTGATATTGGAAGGGTAGAAACTATGTCATCAATAACTTAAAAACATATAAACAAAAATAAATATGTATTACATTAGTAATATACAAAGTACTCCTGATTGCAGTTTAACAGTAGCCTATCACATGTAAGTTAAAAAGCATCTGTTTTATGTGTGTGGATCTTTGTTTTCTACTTTATACTTCGATAAGGGAAAAGTGCTTGTCTGTACACCACCTATAAAGCTGATACATAACACATCATCGACACTGTCAAGCACTTGTACAACATCCTAATCTGTGATTACAAACATTTACTCTGCTATTTTGCTCAAATAAAAGAGTAAATTGCTATACAATTATGTACAATAATTACACGTCTTTCAGTAGTGTTGAGTTTGGTCATATAAACCTATTCGGACTGTCTTTTTTTAGTTATTATTTTTAAGAATCGAGAATCTTCTTGCCACGTAATTCCTTAAAAGGTTTCCTTCGAAATCATCTGTTCCCAAGAAAATTGTTCCATGTGACTTTTTTTTTGGACTCAGTGGTTTGGATCTCCATCTGTGTCAAGAGAGTGTTAAATGTCAGCCCTTCTGTTGTGGCCCTTGGAACCCCTGTGTCGTCGTCTCCTGCGCTCTGCTCGACCGACAGGGGCCCTATGAGAGCCTGACTGGTGCCGCTGGCTCTCTCTGAGCTTGCGCACCATCTCATGGTCCTTGTTGCCCAGAACTCGGGGCAGGAAGAGGGAAGCTTTGTCTGTGCTCCGTGTCTTAAAGCCCCTCCTGGGCCGTCCCTTTCCATTGATGGACACATACCACTGCCTCTTAGAACTGGCACGGCGTTTGCTGCCCCCTACGCCGGACCCTGTTGGAGGAGGCTGAGTGGTTGCATGGTGCCGTGATGCATAAGTGTTGTAGCCTAGCTCATGAATGCGCTCCAGAAACTCACACTCTCGGTTGAAGACTTCCTGAAAGGGTTAAAATACATATTACCTGTCAGCTTTGGCATTCATAACTGGACATGAAACAAAGTGGTTCACTTCACCCATAAAAGCTTTTGATGTTTGATGAAAGTCAATGTTTAAACTGTTTTCACATTGGATTGCATCATACACTCATTGTAAACTGACGAAAGTAACAACTGTGGATGTGGTCATCACTCTTTTCTGACCAGAAATTTCAGTGACATGGTCCCCAGTGAGGTAGACAAAACTGAGTAATCAAACTCTCAGTAATCTAGCAGCATGTGGGCATGCATACTCGTTCCGCTTGAAAAACACCACCATGTGGCGATAGCCTCAAATAGCCTTAGTCGTTATCTGATCCTACTGCTAGCCGAATTTTAGCTACTTGATTTTCCCGATGTGACATAACACTTACTGAAGCATACAGACGTCCTTTCTCATTCATAGCCAAGTATCTTCCCGAAAACAGGCCCTTGATTGCCACCACACCAACATCGACGGCTGTGATCTCGAGTATACCTTGGGAAAAGAGTGGATCACTAGTTAGTGCGCATGCTAGAAATGGAAAAAAAACCACTTATAATAGCATTTTAAATTGCAAAATGAGCTTTGGAACTCAATACAAGTTTAACTGAGTTCAACTAAAATCTAAAAGCTGTCAAAATTGCCATATCTGAAAGCCTATTTTTAATAATTTGGACAATTTATTTGTACTTTTAAAAATAAATAACTGTTAGTGGTAAAGTTTGTTTACTGGAATAATTATTTGTTATAAATAGTTTTTATTAAATCATTTTAGCGTACATATTCATAATAAGCTCCTTAATGTAACATGCTATAACTAATATTGTTGATGATAATAATAAACATAAATAGGCAAGGAAATTTATGTTTTCGTTATAATTGATTGCAAATTGTAGAATGGCGTATATGTACATTTGTATTTTAATTTTATTTATATGTATATTATATAGTTTTTCGTTGATTGAGTTACAGTCTACACAACATACGCTGTCAGGTTAGATATACAGACACTAAACGCCTCTTAAAGAGGATGTTTATTCATCCTTTTTACCCACTGATTAATGGCTCTCCTCATTCTTCTGTTTCAAATAATCATCCTTTTACGTTGGATAAACACATCCGTTGTCTAAGTCATTATGTTAAACTGTCTGTTGAATCCTGTTTTTATATGGTAATTGTTGGGCACTCGGATTTGACTAATTGGAAAACTAAGACCGATAAACAAATGTTGTAATTAAAAAAAAAGACATGAAGATTACAATG
Source organism: Danio tinwini (assembly GCA_903798205.1). Taxonomy (NCBI): domain Eukaryota; kingdom Metazoa; phylum Chordata; class Actinopteri; order Cypriniformes; family Danionidae; genus Danio; species Danio tinwini. The sequence goes on along the minus strand of CAIGQZ010034999.1, from coordinate 4,723,447 downwards.
TAGGCTTCAAAATGTGTGCCACTCTAATAACACATTTATTAACAGATCTATTAAGCAAAAGTGATTTGAAGTGCCTGTTGTCACAAAATAATGAAACACAGTGACCTATTTTGCGGCATCGTTTTTTTAAAACCCGATTTTTAGCTTTCAGTTTGCGGTAATAACTGTTTAAGCTGCTATTTGCAGCAAGAAACTAAATTAAAATGATTTATGTTACTTCGTTTAATATATAGCAGACAGTATGAATTATTGTTCAATGTTAATTATTTAATGCGCAAGGCGCTGTCTCGAATAATTTCAGCGCATAATGTTTTCCAGTGTACAATTACGCAAGTCTCATGAACTCAGATCATACCACACATAAAACTGACATTCTCAAATATCAAACGGTTTACTCACTTAAAGGGTTGTTTTCTTCCAGAGATCCGTCTATTTTCCCGTTCGGGTGAATTTGCAAATGATATTTTGTGGCGCAGTAAAGTTTCCTGCGTCTTGGAGCTCCTCCGAGGTGCTCGTAAACCCCGCCGCGTCCACCAGCATCTCGCCGCTGCCTTGGGTCACACGCCTGGCCCCTGGCACAAGGCGCCCTTGGGGTCCTGGTCAGCCTCGGAGCCAGAGATTCCTCCAAACTCGGATCCAAGAAGCTCAGTAACAACAAGAGCAGAATTATAACCATTGTGGCATGGCGGGATGTCGGCAAAATCTCGCTGGAATAGAAAGAGCTGGCGCACGGGGTCCCATCAAAGAAGTATCATTTGTCAGTGATCCAGTTAACAGAACATTAAAATAAAATCTTGCTGTATCCCTCTGTCCTCTGTTTTATACGCCGCGGTCATCTGCTAGAGCCGGCTTGGTGGCAACAGCATGGGTTCGCCTCGTCGGTGCTCATGGGTTCCACTCTGCTCTCCAAGCAAACTGTATCTGACCGAGGAGGAGAAAAGAGCCAGTCGGTTTCACAGGGAGCCTATCGTGAGATTTCGCTGATCGACAGTGTGCACAGAAATAAAAGAGCCCTCCTGCAACAATAGCCCGAACCCCGACCAATTGATACAAAGGAAAAGGGGAGGCAAGGTATCAGTCTTGTGTGAACCAAGAGGTTGCAGCGTGGATAAAATTACACAGCACTACACACGGTGACTTACAGCGGAAAACCGCATCACAAAGAGAGAGACATCCAAGGGCAGAGTTTGCTTCGTTTGAAAGGTCCGAAAATTATATTTAAGCATGAACACTGGCCTCTGGGTGAGCCACTGTTAATTCTCTTTTCATGCTTGTTGGCACATTTCGACAGTGATGTTAACATTCACAGACACACGCACGTGGCTTTCAGTGATCCACATTTATGTATGGAATGTTTCTGACTCATAATATAAATCAGTGATTGACAACACAAAATGGTTGGCTTGACAAATCGGCAAAGTCCCCTCCAACGGAAAACGTTATCAATAAAACTTATTTGTTTAAAAAACAATAAATTAAAATAAACTCAGTTTATACAAGTGACGCTTCAGACAAATCCAACCCCTCGTTTTTTTTCACTTGTTCTATTACTATTTTAACAGAATGTGATATTAAATTGGCGCTCAAATTAATTAACGATATTTTCGAAACAACCCACTATCACCACGAAGCTCCTTTCAAATAACCAATCGAAATATTTTATAGACTACAGGATGCTCTGCATAAACGGATCAAGATCTGTTTTTGCATTTACTGCTATCCGTAGAGAAAACGCGGCTACGTTTTCCTGCCATTTGAGAAGATAAATCCAAATGCCGTCTCCCGAAGTTTCTGTCCTGCTTTTGAAAATAAACATATTCCACTCCCTCTCAAACACATTTCACGGCTATTTCTTTTCAGTCAAGCAGGCCGAGGAAACTCAAACTGCGGTAGCCGACATGCATCTTCTCTCGGGAACCAGACTGCAAGTGCGACTCTAAGCCCTACAGCCACTTACACTCAAGCTCCTGGTGTGTGCTGCTAGTGGGTGGAAGAGTAACACGCAAATGACTTCTGCCTAAATTGCTTCCATCTTGGTCGCATTATGGTTACCATTCTCGTAATTAGCACCATCATCTACAAATCTCCCTGCCCTTTGGCGTAACACCAGCGCATGCTATTGGAAAACCTCGTGGGAAGGCACCCTTCATTTGTCTTCGCCTTTCATATATCACTTGACGTTCCTGACTGTTTCGCCACACACTTTTATAGCAGGTAGCTGCTATTAATGACTTATTAGTCGCGCTTCAGACCCGGTGTGTGTCAGACTAGACGGAGAGTATATATGAGCCTACTGATGTACATCACCAGCCGCTCTGGTGACCATCTCTGAGAGAGACGCTCTTGATGTGGTTTGATCCTGACAGAGGGTTGCATTTCTGATGTGGTCGGCTGTTTCTTTCTGGAAGTATTTTAATTACGGCCCACAGCCGCCCACAAAGCCCAGCAGTAATAATCACAGAGAGAGAGAGAGAGAGAGAGAGAGAGAGAGAGAGAGAGAGAGATGGGGGGAGTTTACTCAGGATGTTGCCGATTATTTTGAAGCCGAACGGTTAAATCGTACCATGCTAAAGTCGTTTTCTTTATCATCCCCTCATTTATCACTTTACCTTTTCCGCGACCCCTTGCTTCTTTAAATTAATCAAGGGAAGACTGTGGACTGCTGGAAAATTGGCTAAATTGTAACACCAACAGTTTAACCATCTAAAAACGAGCTACAAGGGAAATCACATGTTTTTTAGTTTATAAATTGATTTATAAAAGAATTGACAAAATTATAATGCAATTTATAAGTTCTTTTGTTTATACAATACAATATATAGCATGCTATGTGATAATATGTGCACACAAGTTTTTAAAAATTGTAACACTTTACAATAAGGTTGTATCAGTTAATGTAAACGTGACAATGAACAATTCATTTAATACCATATTCATTAATCTTTGTTAACAGTTTATGAAAATAAAGCTGTTAATTCTTAGATTATGGTACCTCAGTGCATTTATTAATGTTAACAAGCATGAATTTGGACTTTAATAATGCATTAGTAAATGTTGAACTATGTTGTATCGTTCATTTGTAGCTCATGTCAGTATATTAATGAACTAATGAAACCTTATACACTTTTTTTCTGCCTCACAACATAACATATTTGTGAGAATGTCTATCGTTAATATGCACACACACACATACTTTGTTTTTTTTTTGTTTTTTAAATAATTTGTTGAATTAAAATGTTCACCATAAAAGTTTAAAATGAAATAAGAGTTTGTGGTGATAAAGATGTCACAATAATTATTTTGAATAAGCACATTATATTACCACAGTAAATGCATGCATGAAATAACTGTTTTCTATTAGTATTACAGCCCACCCAGTGCAGTCAACATTCTTGGTACTCAACATTAATTTATGAACATAAATTTAGAACAGATATACAAAGCCAAAACTACTGAAGTCAATGTGTTAGACATCAGTGCTTTTGTTATGCATGCATATAGTTACTCATAATGAACATACAACTATACTTCAAACTGGTTTAGATCTTTTACAGGTCATATAATAATACATTCTATTAACCCTTTAAGGTGCACTCCTTGAAAACATTTTTTTTTTCCCACAATCTTGGATTTAATAATATACTGACACAACTTTGATAAATAGTAATAAGCAATTAAAATAATAATGATAACCTATGAATAAAAGGTCAACCAGGTGGTTGTGATGCCTGTTAAAGGGTTAACTTACCTTTTTGAAATTGAATTTGCAAACACTAACACTAAAAGACAAAACACAAAGAAGTTTAATTGACTCTTTTTACTCACTCTCTTAAAAGAAATCATATTAAAATGATTGATCTATTAAATTAAAAAAGGACAGCTTGATGCCATAAAATAACCATTTTCCAAACAATTTCTCACATGACATAAATAAAAAACATATACCATCAAGAACTATTTATCTATTAAACGATCCATATGGTCAAAGAGGTTTTGGTGCTTCAAAGAATCAAAGATTAGCCTTTATTTTTAGGAGTGCTGGTCCCCACCTCCCCCTTCAACAAAGCTTAATAGTCACTAGTCTTTTTTCTGGTTCTTTTGCACAATCCAGACCAAATCAAGCTGACCTCTGAACCTTTTTTGCTGTACTTTTTCTCATGGCGTTTTTTTTTTTTTTTTTTTCCGCTAGTGATCTGAGGGCCTGGCTAGAGCCAGACGGGAATGCCTCTCGTCCCCTGACAAATCACTGTTGAGCCCCTTTTGTCCAGGTTTACTTTGATCTCACCTGCTTGTCAGGGGCTCAGAAAGAACTCCCGTACAGTCCCAACGCACTGCAAACAAATTGGCAACCACTTTATTCTCATACCTCATTACCTCAGGTTGGTTTGAAAAAAAAGAAAGAAAAAAATGTTAACCCCTTTAAATACCCCAGCATGTTTTAGAGCATGTTAACCATTTACGTAGCATCCTGCTAACTGAAGTGAATATGTCTTGTTATTTTGCCCTCAACAGAGCCCCAAATCACATCCAACGCAAAATAGAACAATGTGAGGAGAGATTTACGGGATGATTTTTAAGAGCGTTCGTAAATGCTGGCCGCGTCGCCTCATTGCACCTTTTCCATCTCATAGCCTGCGAGATGTCAAAAGTGTTGGATTGATTTCTGCGGTGGAGACACGCCCAATTGATCTGTCAGGGTTGAACATGCCAAAGGACACTTTTATTTGCTTTGAACTGATTTTAATGCAACACCCTTAATACTGATTCCAGTTCCCGAGAGACAGATCATCTACCTCATGACACACACTTTTCATAAATCTCCATGACGGCTCAAAGTGATTTGCCAGCAGCACTCTCTCTCTCTCTCTCTCTCTCTCTCTCTCTCTCTCTCTCTTGCACTCTGTTTTAATTTCTCTCTCACACTCTTTCTCTATTCCTCTCCCACACTTCGTCTTGAAACCAGATAGGTCTTCCTTATACCTCTGCAGCCCTTTGATTCTTAGCTGCAGGTCTCAAATACCTTTTGGGAGGACAGTGGATTTCTCTGCACCTTCCAACAGTAAAATGATTGTGGTGGCCTGTAACTGTATAAGGCATCAATGGTTGTCACACTGAGTGCTCAGGGTGCGAGGGGGAGAGTGCGTTGAGCGACGAAAACAATCAACACATTTTCCAACCCGTACATCTCGGCCCATGCGAAATAACCGACTGCTATTGTCCGAATCTTGCGATTCGCCCTCTGATACAGTACCGTCCCTTTCTGCTCTCCAGTGGAGCAGGACAACAATGTCAGGCCACCGCTTACAGCGACAGTGACGAAGCAGCTGTCGATGACTCATTTGAAACTCAATGTCACCTAATTTCCCTTAAATATAAGGCCATTGACAGAAGGGACGGGGTCCCCAGCAGGGGCCAGTGCATGTGAAAGGGCCATGTTGATTGTGTAAAAGATGGATGGCAGAGGAGTGTTTGCTGCAAACTGCATTGTTCCCAATTCTCCTTTTCAAAACTTTGTGGCAACATTTATATGGACCCTCTCTGAGCTTTTACACTTTCACACAACTATTGTTCTTTTCTATGCCTTCTTAAATATACTTGCACACACACACACACACACACACACACACACACACACGTTTTGGTGGTTCATGAGGACTTTCCTTTGGCGTAGTGTATTTTATAGTCTTAACTGCTTATTGTAATCACTTGCGCCAATTAGTCATCACAACTTAACATTTTAAGTTAAGTTAACTTATCTGGATTGAATGGTTTGACTTATATACTAATGTTTTACTTGGCTGAACTTAACAGGCCTAAAAAGAGTCAGCTCAACTCATATACTTTAGTTTATCGCTTTAAACATCTAAACATTAAATAATACTAACCCAAAAAGTTAGGGTAACTCAAACCATTTGAGGAAACCAATTGCAACAAACCATTTAAGTTCAAAACCTTATCTTAATGAGTACTATGAACTTAATCCATTTGAGTAAATGAAGCAATTTGAGCACAGTAAAACCCGATAAATGAAGAGAACTAAAACCAACTGAGTACTTTAAAACACAATAAGTTAAGGTAACTCAAACCATTTTAAGAAACCGATTACTACAAACAATTTGAGTTAAAAAAAACTAATCTATATGAGTACTGTGAACTTACTCCATTTAAAGTAATTAAGTATTTAATTAACTCATTACCTTCAACACTGAGTTCAAAAGAGTAGAATTAAATTTCAGTAAATTTTGAGTTAACTACAGTCATTTCATTTGATAAAGTTGACAGTTGGGTTTTAGTGTATGAAAAGGTCTTGTTAATGTTTTTTAACAGTTTTGAACCACCTCAACATTGTAATACCTACACTGTAAAAAAAAAAAAAAGATCACTTAGTCCTGACAGCATAAGTTTTTAGGTCATTGTAACTTAATTTTATAAGATTTTATATGATTTCCAGATCATAAGGTTGTGTTCATATTTGTGACCCTGGACCACAAAACCAGTTGGACAGGTATATTTTTGACAGTAGCATCAGTCAAAATTATGGATTTTTATTTATGTATGCCAAAATCATTATAATATCAAGAAAATATAATGTTCTGTTAAGTTATTTTGTCAATTTTTATGGTAAATAAATAAAAACTCAGTTTCAGTTAAACTCAGACTTAATTTGAACAACTTTAAATAACGATTTCCTCAGTATTTATAAATTTTTTTCAAATTCAACTCAAATTGTTGTTTTTTGGCTTAAATATTATTTTATTGTTAAGGCATATATCATCCACAATGGAAATTCTGTCATCAAATACTAACCTACAAACCTTTAACCTTTAAACACTAAAGAAGAATCCTGTAAGCATTCACGTCCATAATATTTGTTTTCCAACTATACAAGTTTAAGCTTTCTTTAAAATAGTTTCTTTTGTGTTTAACAGAATAAAGAAAGGAATAAATGTTAGGAACCCCTTGAGGGTGAATAAATAGTGAAGAACTTTTCATTTATGAGTGAACTATCCCTTTATTAAAACATACATAAATGGAAACATATATTTTCATTTTTTATATAATGTATAAATCTCAAAAACTTTCAAAAATGAGCACTTATGACTGGTTTAGGAGTGCACGGTCACATTTGTAGTTCAGTTTTGTTAGTTTTTGAAAAGTGAACCAAAACAAATGCTTAGGTCCCCAGTGTTGTTTTAAACCCTAACATTGTTTTTTTTAAAACACTCTTAAAATAAATGTGCTTTATTGGCTCCATTAAGAACCAACATCCAATAAACCTTCTTCTATTGCACAAAAGATCACTATTGCACTATAGCAAACTAATAGCTTTTTACAGTGTGGTGCTCACAGTGACTTGAGTTCGAGTCCCTGCTTAAGGTCCTTTACCAATTCTTAGCCTTTCTCTCTGCTCCCACATTTTCTGTCTGTCCAATAAAAGGTGAGCCCCCCACCTTCAAACCCCCCTCCCTTCATTCCTCACCACTTAAATAAAGTGGAAGGTTCTATAAAACGCTAAGAAAAACTTAAAAAAACATCCAAAAATGGTTCTTCTATGTTAAGTTTTGGAAACTTTATGAAGTGAAATGATGTGAAACAGGACAACAATTTTCTATTTATATCCAATGACTACTATTTGGTGTATTTTTAAATCCACTAAATTGGATGGTATGGAATTTGAATTGGTTTATTCACTTTTTGTAAAAGTAAAGAAAAGTAATAGCTCTTTAGAGTGTGTGGTGCTCACAGTCACCTGAGCTCGAGTCCCTGCTCAAGGTCCCTCACGGATTCTTAGCCTCCCACATTTTCTGTCTATACTCTGTCCTGTCCAATAAAAGGTGAATTCCCCTTTACACCCCCCCCCCCCCCCCAAAAAAAAAATAAAAAATAAATTGAATAAAATAATATAAAATAAATCTATGAAACACTAAGAAAAACTTTAAAGAACCCCAAAAAAAGGTTCTTCTATGGTAACTTTTGGAAACTTTATGATGTGAAATAAATCAAGACAGATTTTTGTCAGTTTTGGATTGTATGGACTATGAATGGGTTTACTCACTTTTTTTTTTAAGTAAAGCAAACTAATAGCTTTTTACAGTTTATGGTTCTCTCTCTCTCTCTTTCTCTCTCTTTCTCTCTCTCTCTCTCTCTCTCTCTCTCTCTCTCTGTCTGTCTGTCTGTCTGTCTGTCTGTCTGTCTGTCTGTCTGTCT
>CAIGQZ010034999.1:4674128-4715229 GCA_903798205.1 Danio tinwini | reverse complement strand
TCTGTCTGTCTGTCTGTCTGTCTGTCTGTCTGTCTGTCTGTCTGTCTGTCTATACTCTCGACTGTCCTGTCCAATAAAAGGTGAATCTTCCTCACACACCCCTAAAAAAGTGCAAGGTTCTATGAAAACCTAGGAAATTTTTTAAAGAATACCAAAAAAGGGTTTTCTATGGTAACTTTTGGAAACTTTATGATGTAAAATTGAGTAAAATCAGGACATATTTTTTCTATTTATTTCCAACAAATAATATTTGGTGTACTTTTGAATTCACTAAATGGGAGGCTACATAAAAATCAAATAGCTCTCCTCGAATTTACCTCAATCCCTAGGATTCTGCCTGTGTTAGCATAAGTATGAGCAGTCTCACAAGGGTGATGACGGAGCCCATGGTGACCCAAAGAGGGCCACGTGCAGACACCACATGCCTGTCACCCCCAGGATCAACCCATGTTTTTATAATGCTTGCCATTCCCATTAGACCTTCCATGGCGTAACAAGCCACTAAGCGTAGTTAAATGGATTTCTCATTACTTAATCTAATTTCTTGTTGTTTTCCAGCTTAATCAGAAAAAAAGCTTGAGCGTGCTCCCTGTGTTAAGTTGGAGCGCTGACAGAATCCTGTGTTGAAAGCACTTAACACCATGGTTTTGTTTGCTGATGTCTTTCAGTGGTCTGAAAGACAACAAGCCCCCCGTAATGTTTATGCTTCTTGTTAGAGCTGTGGCTAAACATGCTCTTCACTTCACAGAACATTTTCGGCATGCCTGACATTAGCACTGATGCGGTAAGATGTTGTTATAGAATCAGAGAGCCGTCCCTCAACAAGTCCAATCACAAGTGGTCACAAGAGACGCAATAAAGATGTTTGTTAAATAGCAGCTTGACCAATAGTAATCGGGTCACCCAAAACAGATGTTAATACCTGTTTCAGTTGTACAATGTGGTCTGGAAGACTGCTTTTTACTAAAATGTTCCTCATCATCTACTATTCTCAAATTCATGATAAAAAAGTTGCACTTTTTATTCCTGAAACACATGTATCAAGTTCTTAGAAACATATTGGTTTCGTTTGGCTTTCAAAAAATTGTAGAAAATAGTTCAGTCATGTAACCATACATCAAAAGAAAAAACCCTAGTTTCCTTACACACTGAATAGGACTGAACACATAATACAAATTACTTTAAAACAAGATTTGACATCACATTTTCATGGCAAATTGTAACTTTTTGATTTAGTGGCTAATTTGTATGAATTCGTATGATCTAATTCCTACAATTTAGTACGATTTGCTTATCCCCAATGAAGGTTGGGTTTAGGAGTGGGGTTGGGAACCATGCCTTCTTTTTAAAATCGTACATTTTTGTACGACTGAACTCTATGAATTCGTACAAATTAGCCACTAAATTGACGAAACAGAAAATAGTTACGTTTCCTCGTGAGATCAGGCTGGATTTAAAATATACTAATATCTCTTTAAGATCTTCACTCTTTAATCACCGTCTGCCTCAGCTGCTAAAACTGACCTCCGTAGACTACAGCGAATAGTCCGGACTGCTGAACGAATCACTGGCACTACCCTTACTACACTTCAAGAAGTGAATAAAAGGGCTCGCAAAATCACTCTGGACGCCTCACACCCAGCACACTACCTGTTCGAACTGTTACCGTCTGGTTGGCGCTACAGAGCACCAAGCACAAAAACAGCCAGACACAGGAAAAGTTTCTTTCCTCAGGCCCTCTACCTCATGACCAGTTAAATATTTCCCTACTGTGCAATAAACGAGCAATACTTTATCATACGCACTTGTACACAGCACCTTATAACCTGTATATATATATAACAAATCTGTACATACAACTCAACATTCAGATCCTTTGACTAACTGCATCTCTGTTTAATGTTTAATGTTCATCATCTTTTTTTTCATATTCATTTTGTGTTGTCACTTGTCATTTTATGTACTGGAAGCTTCTGTAGCCATAACAAATTCCTTGTGTGTGTGAAGCACACTTGGCAATAAAACTAATTCTGATTTTGATTCTGAGATGTAGTTTCCTGTTTAATATTTGTGCATGCATGATGTTTGCATCACGTTGTTTGAAAAACAAAAAAAATGTTTTATCAACCATTGTGAAATATAAGTGTGCTTCATTTTACAATCTGTAACATATATTTAAAGAAACTGTAAAATAAACTGCAGATACCATAATATTAAATCATTAATTATCACAATCATATAATGGTTTCGATACATTTAATTTGACTTAAAACTTTAAATTACAGTTGAACTCATTTTTTCTTTTGCCAAGCTTTAAATAATTTTAAATACTTATTTTGATCTGTTGACAGATGTAAAGTAATACTTTTCAATAATTTTACCTGTAATGTTTTTCTTAGGGCGACATAGTGGCACAGTGGTTAGCACTGTCGCCTCACAGCAAGAAGGTCACTGGTTCGAGTCCCGGCTGGGCCAGCTGGCATTTCAGTGTGGAGTTTGCATGTTCTCCCCGTGCTCGCTTGTGTTTTCTCCGGGTGCTCCTGTTTTCCCCACAGTCCAAAGACATGCTGTATAGGTGAATTGAATAAACTAAATTGTCTGTGTATGTGTGTAAATTAGTGTATGGGTTTACCAGAACTGGGTTGCAGCTGTGTAAAACATATGCTGGATAAGTTGGTGGTTCATTCCGCTTTGGCAACACCTGATGAATAAGGGACTAAGCCGAAGGAAAATGAATGAATGTTTTTCTATGTTATGTGGAAAGTGAATGTTTTTTTAATATCCTGAAATGAAACTTTATAAATGTGTAATTGCAAATATATTTAAAAATGCATTAAAGTCTATGCAAAACATAGGTTGCTGAGAGTTTAATTTCAGTATGTTGACGTACTTCCAACATAAATGGAATATTGAGGGGCAGGGATTTCTTTTTCTTTTTACATTACCTCATAGCAAACTAACAGGAAGAGAGGTGATAATGATAAGAGAGAATATGGTTGCTGAAGCCATCAAACTGACATCAATAGACAAGGAACTCCACACCAAACTCAGAAACTAATGGTCAGAATTCGATTGAAGAACCAAAACAAGCTTTTTTCAGTGGATTAATTAATTATTTACTCAAAGAATAGCAAAATAAACCTAAAGTTTGATTTCACACAGATTTTAATGCATGTTTTAATAAAAATAATTTCATGGATACAGAAAAAGTAAATATGGAGTTGTTCGGAAAAGCATACCTTAAAAAAATCAATAACAAAAAGTCAAGACAGCAAATATTTATATGTTGCTTTAACTTATTTTAATAAGTGAATCTGGTTTCAACTAAATTTTTTTAAGTTATACAAAGTTTAACCCAAGATTTTTTGTCAGTTTGATTAATGTAAGTTGAAATGACTAGAAAAGTTCATTTGATTACATTTTTAAAATTAATATATTTTTTGTAGTGCACTATATTTTTTTATAGAAAAAGTTTAACAAACTGCATTTAATATACACTCACCGGCTACTTTATTTGGTACACCTGACCAGCTGCTGATTAACTCGAATTTCTAATCAGCCAATCACATGACAGCAACTCAATGCATTTAGGCATGGTCAAGCCGATCTGCTGCAGTTTCAAACCGAGCATCAGAATGAGGGAAAAAGGTGATTTAAGTGGCTTTGAACATGGCAGTGAGTGGCAGTTCTGTGAGTGCAAATGCCTTGTTGATGCCAGAGGTCAGAGGAGAATGGCCAGACTGGTTCCAGCTGATAAGATGGCAACAGTAACTCAAATAACCACTTGTTACAACTGAGGTATGCAGAAAAGCATCACTGAATGCACAACACGTCCAACCTTGAGGTGGATGGGCTACAGCAGCAGAAGACCACACCGAGTGCCACTCCTGTCAGAACAGGAAACTAAGGTTCTGGGTTCACACAAAATTCACCAAAATTGGACAATAAAAGATTAGAAAAACGTTGATTGGTCTAATGAGTCTTGATTCGATGAGTCATGACATTCGGAGGTAGGGTCAGAATTTGGCTTCAACAAGAAAGCATGGATCCATTCTGCCTTGTATTAATGATTCATGCTGGTGGTGGTGGTGTAATGGTGTGGGGGATATTTTCTTGGCACAATTTGGGCCCATTAGTACCAATTGAGCATCGTGTCAACGCCACAGCCTATCTGAGTATTGTTGCTGACCATGTCCATCCCTTTATGACCACAGTGTACCCATCTTTTGGTGGCTACTTCCAGCAGGAAAACGCGCCCTGTCAATAAAGCACGAATCATCTCAGACTGGTTTCTTGAACATAACAATTCACTGTAGTTCACTGTACTCAAATGGCCTCCACAGTCACCAGAACTCAATCCAATAGAGCACCTTTGGGATGTGGTGGAATGGGAGATTCGCATCATGGAAGTGCAGCTGACAAATCTACAGCAACTGGGTGATGCTATCATGTCAATATGGACCAAAATCTCGGAGGATTATTTCTAGTACCTTGTTGAATCTTTTTCACAAAGGATTAACACAGTTCTGAAGGCAGAAGGAGGTCCATCCCGGTACTAGTATGGTGTACCTAATAAAGTGGCCAGTAAGTGTAACTTTTTACATTTGTAATAATAAAAAAAGTGTTCTTTTTTTAACAAGCACATGGCCTGGAGTTTATGATTAGAACAATATCAATGTTTATTTGAAGAGCGCCATATTTGTATAACCTGACACTTTTGTTATGCTTGTAAAATGTTTTACAGACAAAAAAAATCAAAACTTATATGCTTGCGATGCATTCAAGATGAAGAACTTGGGTTCAGTCGAAGGGCTGAGAGTGAATTCGGGCCACTGTAACATGTTGTCAAGGGTCAAATTCAGATGAATGTGTTTGCTGGCGATTGAGGTGGTAAGAGTGATTGACTGGTGGTTGAATTTTGCACATCTGTTTCCAGAATCCGTCTGCACATGAGTGACAAATCGCAGTTTTACACAACCCCTAAACCTCAACAAGAAATGAGACTGTTCGCTCGTCCTCCGTCCATTGTGACATCATGAAACGCCGCAGTGCGAACCAGACTGAATGTGGCTCTCAGTAATGACCATGAAACTGGATATACTGCTTTACGTTCAGCAGATGTGGGGGGTGTGTACTCTCTCCCCGCCTCTCTCTCATAATACGCTGATAAAAGGAAGCTCTTTAATTGTGGATCCTTGTAGAATGTTGTGTTTCAACTCACCGTGAGCCTTGCAAGTTCATTAAATGCTAGTTTGTTTATTGATTGTATAGTCTCATTAGGCCTGTTGGCTGCAGGAGTCTGGCAGGTCTGAGTGCAGTGGAGCAGTGACTTGTGACCTTGCACTGGCCCGTGCCCTGGCCCCTTCCGGTCACAGTGCTCAAACTCCAGCCTGTGACACTGGTAAATAGTTGCAGCATCCTTTGATCCATAAGCCCTAAATGTATTTCACAAATGGGCTGTGAGACAGGTTGGCGAATCAAACACTAATTGAAGCTAAACAAGCAGGGTATATGGTCGAGATCAGTGTCTTAGGAAGGTACTTCAAAATACTAATAAATTATTAATAATGTCATTTAAATTGTATTTAAATTACTTTGTCTGAAAGTAACGTAATTACTTAATCAGTGATTTAGTTACTTGATTCAATACAAACTAAAATCCTTATAAATCTCAGAGCATACAGAATACAAATACAACTTTAATTCAGTTCAGTTCATGTTTATTTATGTAGTACTTTTACAAAGTAGATTGTGTCAAAGCAGCTTAACATAGAAGTTAAATTGAAACTGTTGAAGAGTTCAGTTCAGTTTTGGTCAGTTCTTTGTGGTTTAAATTCCACTGCTAAATGTCCAAACACTGAAGAGCAATCCATCGATGTGCAGCTCCACAAGTCCCAAACCAAGCAAGCCACTGGCGACAGTGGCAAAGAACAAACTTCACCAATTGACGAAAGTGAAGGAAAAAACCTTGAGAGAAACCAGGCTCAGTTGGGCACAACCATTTCTTTTCTGGCCAAACTTTTTGTGCAGAGCTGCAGTCTGCGGAGGCTGGAGAACGCTGGACATACATCGTAGAGAAGCTGCAAGTATGAATAGATCACCGGCGGGTGTTCAGGTTGGACCACGGGATCAATGCGAAGACTCGTCTGTAAAGGGGGTCTTTCAGGAATCAGTCTCATGCTCTCCACTTCTCCATGACCACCACAGAATCTGCTCAAGATACGGCCTGATCCATGATTATGGATACCTCTAGAACAATTCTTTTAATTCTTTCAATTTGACAGTCTTTTAGCTTTATTAAAGAAATAACAACACTTAAGAAATGTTAAGCATATGTGTCAAAACACAAAATGTTTTAAAGTAATACTGACTTAAAGATACAATATATTTACATTAATTCCCCACTCAATTGTTTCTTAAGCAAGCGTAATCATCTGATAAATCTAAACTTCTTTAGTTGAAAAATTAGTTATTCTGTAAATATATCTTTATAACAAAAATATATACATTTACAAGTACTCTATTTATCTGAGGATTTAACTGAGGTATACGGAAATGTTGAATTTATGCACAGTATTTTAGGTGAGTATATTTTAAGTAATTGAACACTTCAGAAAAAAATTTTCAGCAGAAAAATAATAACTAGTAGTTACTTTGTTTACTTATACTATAAGCTAAATTGGAGAACCAACTATATTTGGTGTCATTTCAAGCAAAATCTAAAAACTAAATCTGAAACTAAATTTGCATTACAGTAATCCAGTCTAGAAGTCATAAAAGCATAAACTAGCTTTTCTGCGTCTGAGATAGAAAGCATGCTTCTTAGCTTAGCGATATTTCTCAGATGAAGGAACCCAACCAATAATGTTTTCAAAATAGAAAGCAAAAAGTGCATGATGGCTATGTAGTTTTTTCTTAATATTACATTGATTATGGCTATTTTTTCGTAACTGAACTGCTTCCCTCTCAAACAAGAGCACTCTACATCAAAAGTACAACATTGTACAAAGTGAGCGACCAAGCAAACTGACAATGGCAGAAAAGTTGTCTATATATGGGAGATGAAAAGTGAGTCCAAATATTCAGTCACAACAGTATTGAGTTGTTTTGCATTTACTTGATGTTGCACAAAAATAATCCTTTATTTGTCGATAATATGTCCTTGTAAATATTAGTGTGAAAAAAAAATGTAGTTAGCGAAGCATCTATTTTCAATGTGTCTGATCAGCACATCAAGGTCAGACATCCTGAAGTAAAAACATTAAACATGAGTAAATGCAATGTGTCTGACGTAGCATTTTGCACAGCACTTTTGTATCACAGTTTTAACTTGAAAAAAGGCATATTGTATGGAAAATTACAGTTACCTGTTTTAATCTTGTCGCAGAAAAGAGCATCCATACATTAACCCTTTAATCACCTTCCATCAAATGCCTGAAACTTTACATAGAGTAATTTTAACTTGTATTCTGCATACATTTATACATGTTATATAAAATTCCCTAAACGCTGTGAACCATTAATCACTTGTTGCAATGCTAAATGCACTCTATGCAGGCACGTAGCGAGGGGCAGCAGCAGAGCAGAGGTTTTGTCTCCGCAATGGCCTGAATGCTGGCTTTGAAGAGGGGGATTAGGATTAACATTGAATTCACTTTTTAACAAAGACTTGACCTAGAACTCTTGTAGGAGACATAGCCACTTACCAAAACTATTAGAATGGCTAATGCGGCTGCAATAACCTGCTAATTTATTAGCAAAACAGTGTATTGAGGCTTAATTGCTAAAAATAAATTATTGTATGATGTGCAGGTATAGTAAAGAAACTTGTAGCATTGAGATAGGAGGCCTGAATTCAGGCAGGCATAACCTATTTGTTACCCTTTACCCCTTCTGCTCAATGACAATGGACACAACACTTAACCCCTATTCCAGGGCATTGTCCCTTAAATTTGTGCACTTTAATTTATTTAGGAAAAACTGCAGAAATAGTGCTTTATTTATATTTATAGACTGCAACAGTTTCAGAAGTATATGCAAAAACAATTTCAATAATTAATATGTTTATATATACCAAATTAATATGATTATTATGGGATTTTGGTAATATTGCAATTAAACTTTACCACATGTAAACACAATAATTACCCTCACCGGCCACTTTATAAGGTACACCTTATTAGTACCGGGTTGGACCACCTTTTGCCTTCAGAACTGCCTTAACCCTTCATGGCATAGATTCAACAAGGTGCTGGAAATATTTCATGGTGTAAATCTCCCATTCAACCACATCCCAAAGGTGCACCAAAGTTCTGGTGACTGTGGAGGCCATTTTAGTACAGTGAACTCATTGTCATGGTTGAGAAACCAGTCTGAGATGATTCGCACTTTATGACTTTATGTGCGTTATCCTGCTGGAAGTAGCTATCAGAAGATGGGTACGCTGTGGTCATAAAGGGATGGACATTGTCAACAATAATACTCAGGTAGGCTGTGGTGTTGACACAATGCTCAATTGGTACTAATGGGCCCAAAGTGTGCCAAGAAAATATCCCCCATGTCATTAAACCACCACCACCACCAGCAGCCTGAACCATTGATACAAGGCAAGATGGATCCATGCTCTTATGGTGTTGAGTTGACACCAAATTCTGACCCTACCATTCGAATGTTGCAGCAGAAATCAAGACTCATCAGACCAGGCAATCTTTTATTGTCCAATATTAGTGAACTTGCGAATTGTGGCCTTAGTTTCCTGTTCTTCGCTGACAGGAGTGGTATCTAGGGTGGTCTTCTGCTGCTGTAACCTATCCGCCTCAAGGTTGGACATGTTGTGCATTCAGAGATGCTCTTCTGCATATCACGGTTGTAACGAGTGGTTATTTGAGTTACTGTTGCCTTTCTATCAGCTGGAACCAGTCTGGCCATTCTCCTCAAACCTCTGGCATCAACAAGGCATTTGTGCTCACAGAACTGCTGCTCACTGGATATTTTCTCTTTTTCGAGCCATTCTCTGTAAAGCCTAGAGATGGTTGTGTGTGAAAATCCCAGTAGGTCAGCACCTTTCTTTCCCATTCTGATGCTTGGTTTGAACTGCGCCAGATCATCTTGTCCATATCTACTTGTCCAATGCATTGAGTTGCTGCCATGTAATTGGCTGATTAGAAATTTACGTAAACGAGCAGTTGGACAGGTGTACCTAATAAAGTGTATATAGCTCTAAATAACGTTATTTATTTCACCTATTTTAAAGTATTCAGGCATGTAAACACCTTATTCTTTATTTGTCACTAAAATGGAATCAAGTACTATGGGAAACACGGCTTTACAGAATAAATACACATAAATTTGACTGTACTTTTGTAGACTGGTGACAGTGGTTAGGTGCACCAATGGGAAAACTTCTCTGCACTCATTTAGTGACCAACAAGTTCATACAGCTGTATGAATGATGTATGTGACGTTCTGAAACTTCCCCTCCACTTCGAATCGATGAAGTCGGTTAAACAAAACTTGCTGTCACCACTCTTTCATTGTTCATCCACAAACCCAGCCAAAGTGGCACTGGCATCACATTTCTATGGCGCCTAAAAAGTAGGGAATAGAATCATACAAATGTGTTTAGCATTAGATGTAAATCAATTAAACAACCGTCAGTAACACACCTACTCTTTCCATCTTTAATTGTCCATCGTGTGCTGTGAAGTGAAAGTTGAAGATCGGCAGTAAAAAATAATCACAAATTTTAGGGAATAATCTGAATAATGGGATTAAGAGCTTTGTTCTTGAGATATAAATGTTTTATTGTCATTATAAACTCTTACTCTGATTATTGGAATCAATCACATTATTTGTGTGCATGTAAACATAGTCAATATTGTCATTTAAGTAACTGCTACTAAGTATATTTCTAGTATTCTAAATATTTTTGCTGAATTTCATGAAAGCTGACTATATAAACAGACCAAGCTGGTAAACCTGATTGGTGTCACCTCGCTATGGCCTAAGTGGTGCTGAGGGCATGGGAGCTGGCTGTGGTGGGGATGCAGTCAAGCTGTCTTTTTGGGCAGTGAATAATGACACAATTGTTTGTCAGTCAGACTAAGAACAGGTGTTTTGGAGCTGTAGACTGTAAAGCTAGAGGCCAGTGGCCTTGCTCTCTGGTTTCGAGGCAGGCAGGGGGGGTGGGGGGTAAAAATCCTCTGATACCTTTGACATGCTGGGTGGTAACCCTAGAGTACGTATTTGTGTGTGCTAACTTTCAATCCAGATTCTGACTTGACTTTGCTTGAGAGATGCTTTTATTTTTGAAGATGAAGAGAATCCAAATGTAATTTGAAGTCGTTTTTCATCGTAGGCAGGGCAAGTAACAGCAATCAAAGGGTTAAACTAATCAACTTTTACAATGACTTTGGAAATGGTATTGAACTCAGTGTTAGCCACAGGAATGCTAATGTTTTCCAAGCCCAGCTCTCATTAATTATTTGTCACCAAACACTGGGTAGCTCCCCCATATGCCTCGTGGAGAGGTGTCTGGATGTTTGAGTAATGAGATGTGACAGTGCAGTCTTGGTAGAGTTTAACACCAGAGTGAGAGAGAGATGTAGAGCCGGACATGTTGGAGGAGGCTTTACTTATTGCTCTTTTCCGCTTTGCGTGACACTAAGACTGAGAGGAGGCAGGGAAACGTTGTCGACATCAGCAGAGGTGAAGGGTTAAGTGTTGTTGGTTCACCCCAAAAATAGAGTCTGGGACACAGTCTTTGTATGGTACGAGACTGCCTCTTACTTTCAGCACAATGCTCTATTTTTCTCTCTTTGCCACAACCACAACAACTTGTTAGCCTTGTAGCTTATCCTGCTAGTCCTATACAAATGTGTGCTTTTGTATATTCTATTGGGTATTGCTTTCGGGTACATCTTTGAGTATGTCTATTATACAAACAGTGTCAGTTTTCCTCAACCATAGACATCAAAAGACTCTTCGGTGCCATATTTGTTAAAACCATTTTCACATGCTTTGTCCTCTGTGAGAAAAAAAAATGTTTTCCACAAGACATTTTGTGTTACAATGGTATTAGTGTAAAGTCATTTTAATATACTTAATATTCCCATATATCAACTGTGGGATCGTTGGGTGTCAAAATCACACATTTGCTTTTGGAAAAAGAATGAATATTTAAACCAAAACCAGATTTTCCTCTTATGACTCGACCCCCACCTCACCAAAACAGACCCTCTTGTGCACACACACATACACACATATGTGGAATGCTTTTTTTTTTTCACAGACAGAAATGAGTTGAGTTGCTTGGTTGGATGATGCTGGGTGGTGGGGTTAGCTAATGAAAAGCAGAGCTCTTGTTCAATGAGCCATATGCTACTAATCCCTTTTTCAAACTCCCAGTGAGGAAGTGTGATGCTGTAATGCTTAGCATGCCCCAATAAAGTCCAGGACATCCTGTTTGAAGACTCTATTCCCATATCAAACTGAGCTTGAAGCAGCGTCTACACCTCCATGAAGGGGTCCTTGCCGGCAGGAGCCATCATCCAAGTTTGTCTTGTGTTGATTAGTGTCTCTGGGAACTGGTGGCATTTCGCTAGTAACTATTATAATGGGGTTACAGTGGAAGCAACAGAAAATCCAAACATGGCCCCTTGAGGGTCCAACGTGGCATACTGACTACATTTAGTGTAAGAAGCAAAATGCTTACCTTGCTGAAAAGTTCAGCATAGCAGGGTCCAGCACGTTTTGGATGCTGGTGTGTTTTTGTTCCCTCCTGGCTTGCTAAGTCAGCAAGAATGCATTGGTCAACTTGCATCTTCGATTAGCTACACATGCAGTTCACATAATATGGGTCAATATGACACTCTGGAGCATGTAGCAATTAAAGGCAAATTTATACTTCTGCATCGAGTCTGCTTCAATGTATCTGAGCAACACAAAGTGCAAGATCTGTGATTGGCCGGGTTGATATCGGCGATGAGTGTGGGTTAGACCAAAACTCATGAGAGTGGAACAAGGCCAGGGGCCAGAGTATTTAACAAGTATCCAGCTGAGGAGCTCTGGGTGGATACTATTTTTTGTTTATTGTATGATTAAAGTTGTTGAATGTTTGCTGGTTTCCTCCTCTTTCCTGAATGAGTGGTTTTGAGCTACCGCTAAAGTAGCATTGCACGCAATTCCAGCGTAAACTGAAACCACCAACAAAGAAACTTAACACAGGGGAACAGAGAAACCCTACTGCCTAGCATTTCGGGAGTGTTATTTCAGAGCATCGTGGACATAATGCAGAAGTATAAATGCTTACAATGCTTTTCAAGGTATGTGCCATGAGCTAGAGCATTATGCGCAGAATGAGGCAGAACTATAAATTAGGCTTTAATGAGCAACAAAACTGTATCTGAATCTCTTATGCCAAGTTTAGACTGCATAATTTGAAGCTGATTTTGACTTGCCGACAAGTTTTGAGAAATCGCTGACAAATGCCTGAAATAACAGGCAAAATGGTGCTCGTTCACGTGAGTAACAATCACACAGTATGAACTATCAATGTCGCAATCTGAGAGAATTGCAGATGAGTTCCCGACACCTGTCAGATATTTGGCATGCTAAATATCTGGAGCTGTCGGCGATTCAAATGATTACGTGTAAAATGTGTTCTTATTGAAAATAACATCGATGATTACCTACAGCCAACGAGAGAGCAGCATCCATTAGTATGGGTATCTGCAGGCCAGCGGGAGGTTGGGGAGAAGAAGGGCTTCTTTTCAATCTATTTGGACACACGAAATGGAGGAAAAACTAGTAGTAATTTGGCAAAAGCACCCATGTCTGTTTGACGTGTCATCTGAGCAATACTGCAACTGGGTCTAAAAAGAAAAAAGTTAAAGAGAAATTCCTAATTCCCTTTAAAACCCATGTGAGCAAAATAAGTACATTTTATACCTCACTAAATGTTTCTTTCTCATTATGTAGTTAATAACAAAAGATGTACTACGTGACCTGGCGTTGTTTTCATGTCACTTCTCGCGCGTGCATAGTTTGCTGACCGAGACAAAGTCGGTGATTCTCTTATTGTAGTCATGCAGTACAAAACCCCCTGTTGCTGATTCATCTTGCAGTGTAAACACAGCAGCGACGGAATGCTGCCTTAGATAGTCATGCAGTGTGAAAACATCCTTGACACGACTACTTTGAAAATGGTGCAGTCTGAATTCAGCATTAGATTTGTCTTTTACAAATTTTTTGAGATCCTCCAATCAGAATGCTAGCAGCGAGTCATGTGACTGGCTTGGAGCTGTCATAAAAATTCAAACAAGATGTTGGTTGCTTAGCGGCAATTGAGTGAGGAAAAATGAAGTGTGAATTCATAGATAATTTTTTAGGTAAATTTACATGTGTCAACTTTAGTGGTGTAAAGTAACAAATTACAAATACTCAAACTACTGTAATTGAATAGTTTTTCTCAGAAGTTGTACTTTACTAAGTAGTTTTAAAAATATGTACTTATACCTTCCCTTGAGTACATATTTAGTGCAGTATCGGTACTTTTACTCCACTACTTTCCTTCAACCTTCACTCACTACTTTATTTTTTCCAATCAAATCGCACATAGAAGTTAAATTGCCTCTTAACGAACTACCTTAAGATATGGGCAATTTATAATTGCAGCAGACTGTTTGGAAGCATTAAAAGTGTCCAAGAAGATGTCCAAAATCTCGACACGCATTAGCCCAGAGACTGTTTAGATGCATACCACTGATGAGAAAATGACGGATCTTTACTGTATGATGACTGAAATGGCCTCAAACGCCCAGCAGGTACAAGACGTCAACATCACGCCAGATTGACGTTTTACCCCCATGTCGTGGGGACGTTGCATTTTGTTTGAAAATGAAAATCGAGTTTACATCAGAACCCAATGTCAGATCGACGTCAATGTCCACTGTCTAACCTGAAATCAACCAAATATTAACGTCTAATAATGTTACAGCTTGAGGTTGTGTAGATGTGGCCACTTTGACGTCATGTTGGATTTTGGTTGCCATACCTGACAAATAAATGTCAGTATTTGATGTCAATATGACGTTGGTTTAAGATGTTGGCTCGACGTTAAATTTTGGTCACTTTCTGACACAACCTAAAATCAACCAAATATCAATGTCATTTGACATTGTTTTTGGACATCAAAAATTAAATGAATTTTGGGTACAACCTAAATCTAACCTAATATTAACGTTATATGACATTGTGTGCCTGTTGGGCAATAACTAAATGCACTACAGAATGTTACGTTTACACACATATTACATGCAAATGCATCAGCTTTTTACAGCGTAATACTCACTACTCACTACTCTTGAGTACTTTTGAAAGGGCTAATTTTTACTCAAACTGTACTTCAAATAATATTTAAAACAGATACTTTTACTCTACTTGCACTACATTTTTAGGCAAGTAACAGTACTTTTACTTAAATATGATTTTTCAGTACTCTATCCACACCTGGTCAACACAAAACTGCCGCAATGCCAACAGTCTGATTTAAAGGTGCAGTGTAAATCCCTTTTATACTTGTGTGTAGGTCTAACGTTCTTGAAAGTTTAGCCCCAACAGTGGCCATCCAGGAACAGATTTTGGACACCAATTCCCTGGACAAATGTTAAAGGAGGGCTCTAATGGTGGACTGTTCTTGCAAAACGTCATTATAACTTACTAGTGACTTTTATGCAGTCAATTAGTTTGTTTTCTTTGCATGACTGTGGTAAAATCTGGTTATATCTCATGAGATAACAAAGTCATCTTCACTCATGAGAGAAGGTAATTTGATAACCCGAATTAAGTCAAACCTGTTCCTGCCAGTACAGTTATACTACAGCACACCTGGTCGGTCACATTTGATTTAAAAAGACAACCCATATCGGGATTGTGTATGGCTTTTTTGACTTAAAAGTACAATTCAGTCTGTATTGGTGTTGTCTTGTGGTCCTGTGGTAAATGGACCAAAATGTCCGAATGATTGTCATGCAGAGGGCAGTAGCAGGGAGCAGCCAGGCAGGTGGGTCCGCCCCTCAGAAACCGAATAGGACTCGTGGGATAGGGCTTTCCTTTTGGGCCAGCTCTGCTCCAGAGGGCCAGGGCCATTAGCTGCCTTAATATTCTGCATTACCTTTCCAGCCATTTGTTGCCCCTTTGTTGTGATACCTACTTAAAATATCAAAGCCTGTGAGAGCCTCAATGAGACATTTGAAAACTGAGAAATGCGGGTTTTATGTGTCAGCACTGTGTCCCCTCCCTCTGTCCCTTCTCTTTACACAGCTCCATGTAGGTAGTGCTGGATGAAAAAGGAATCAAAAGGGGAAAGAGAAAAAAAGTTTGGGTGGGACATCAATGGCTGACATGGTTGAAACAGAACAAAAACTGAAAGCTATGCAGGAGGGAACAAAATGAGACGGAGAAAGAATCAAAGCACATCAATTGAATGGGAGAAGTGAGAATTTTGAAACTTTTAAGCTAAATGCAAACCTTTCGAAATGGTTTAGGATGGAGTAGCTGCCTAGCGATCGCTTGACCAGTCGAAGTAAGTGGGCGAGTTTAGAAACCAGTAAGGGGATTGAAGGACTAGTAAGTGCCGTCGGCTAGTCACATTGCCAGCCTGACTCCAGTTTCAAAGTGTTAGTGTTCAGCTTAATTCATTTCCCTCCCCAAAGGCAAGCAGAGCTCCTTCAGAAACCACAAGGAGATCCTAGTTTCATCAGCTTCTGTTAATTACTGCTATCCTGTGACCATCATAACATTACATGCTGGAGCTCATAGCACAAGGGTCCAGATAACTCAACAGGTCCAACACATCAGCATTTGAAGGTGTGTTGTCTAACAGGCCTTTGTAGTGGTGACATGCCGAAATGTGTTGTACATCTGGTCTCACGTCATTTAGTGACAAAAGAGCTGAGTGGTTTCCATAGTATCGCATTCCTGGGAGACTTATGAACTTTGTTTGAGCCGCAAAAGTTTGTCCCATAATCGCTAGTATCTCATCTGCCGCTGGCCTTAATTTTTGTCAGTATATGACCCGCTTTCAATCATGGAAGATGCTGAAATATACAACCTGCTTTTCCTTCTTAAAATCAGGGAATTTTTGTACAAGGAAAATGTTTTGTTAAGAGTTTTCCCTGACTGATTTGGAAGACGCAGTATAGAAATAGTTCAACCCAAAATTTCAATACTGTCATCATTCAATCACTCGTTCCAAAGCTGTCTGAGTTTCTTTCTTCTGTTTACAGGGTTTCTGCAGAGTCTTAAAAAGTCTTAAAAAGTCTAAAATTTAAATATCTAAATTTTAGACCTTAAAAAGTCTTACATTTGCTGTTCTAGGTCTTAAATATTTTTGCACAGGTCTCATTTTTCTGATGTCCATGTAACGCTACATCTAATGCTAATTTAAATTCTTTTTTGTTGTTGTTGCTTGGTTTTTGTGGTGTTGTAGTTCTTTATTTCACTAGTCTAAATGTATTTCACGGTATTACAACTACAAATGAGACCAACATGCAATAGCCAATGAGCTTTTTGTTACTGAACTTAGTGCGAGTGGTGAATGTGACGTCATCAATGTGTTTGCGGAGGTTCTCTTTGGGTGCGTGTGATGTGATTTAGCTTTTTATGGTTTTAGTTTTTCCATAATAAAAAATATAATTGTAGAGCAATGCATGTTCTGTTGTCAGTAATATTTCACTTTAATAGGTAGAACTGTCCGAGATATGAACAAAAGCAAGTGATGCATCATAGTTTGATTAAAAAAATCTTGAATGGTTATAAAAATCCTTATAATCATTAAAATCATTTATAAAAATAATAAAAAATAATTAGTTAAAAAATCTTGAACGATATTAATGATATGACATACTTCCAGAAACTGACTTCACGGTGACTTCACGGTGGGTTTCTTTTGACCGTACCCTGTAGTTTTAAAGAGCCTCGTCTGTTTTGTGAGGTACGCGCAGTCAAGGTAGGTGCGCGATGCGGTGCCAGGCGAAAGTATAAGGCAGCCTTAAGATGTTTGATGTTTTTTTCCTGTAGTTCAATGATGCATCTAACCTGACTTCAGTACTGTTCAATTTAAATACATTTATTTTGCCACTAATTTTGTGATTTTTGCATTTTCTCTGTATGCATGTTATTGATATTGTGATATAGGTCTTGAATTTAATACTTAATGGTCTTAAAAAGGTCTTAAAAAGTCTTAAATTTGACATTATGATATCTGCAGAAACCCTATGTTTAACACAAAAGAAGATATGTTGGAAATCAGTAGCTATTGATTTCCATAGTATTCGTTTTTACCTACTAAGGCCACAAGATTTCAACATTGTTCAAATTATATGCTTTTGTGTTCAACAGAACAAGAAAATAATATACTCACAAGAGTTTGGGACCACTTGAAGATGAGTAAATGTTCAGTTTTGTGTGAATTCGCTATCGTTTTAACCTTATCTTTTGACATGTGGCTCAAGTTTGCATTGTTATGTAAAGTGTCTCACCTGTGTCTCTGCGTTTGAGTCTGTGTGGTTAATGAGCCTCTTGTTGTTTGATGATGTCTGTCTCCATTGTGCGTCTGTTGAAATGTGCTGTGCTTGATGTGGTCAAAACATGGCCGTAGCACGCGTTCCTTGTGTCTACAGCGCAGAATGCATCATAATGCACCAGCAAGTGCAAGGCTATGACTTATATCTTTGATTTTCTACATTGACATCTAAGAATGTCTCCATCAAAACATTTTTTGTTACTGCTTTGAGTGAGGCTGCTGTGGCTTTGTGGCAGATCTGTGTGTGTCTGTGTATCGAAGTGAATAGGTGTCTTTGTTAGCTGTAGCAAGTGAAGAGACATAGCAGCGGGGGCAAGGACGTGAGGCTAAATATACCTCCTGGTATGGTATGACGGGTAGCTGGCCCTTAACCCGTGCCCACATGGTTACTTCTATTGTAATCCCGTTTACATGAAGCACTTCATAACCTGATGAATGGCTAAGGACAAGGAACGCAATGCATGCATTGCAGATCGTTTTGTATGTGTCAAAAATACTGGCATTGCTAAATGGGGAAATACTCAAATTAACTAGTACACAACATAATACTTTAATATTGTTATCTGCTTTTGCATATACTTTTACATGGAGAACAAACATCAGTAGGCAATGTTGTTTGTTATTTTTATGGACATTTTTAAACGATGTCTTCATCAGTATTATTATCCTATTCTATTTGGGTGGAGTATCAGTTAAAATTGATTAAATCAATAAAACTATTCTGAGCCACAGCAACAACAAATGGTCTCCTTTTAAAATCAATTAGCATCTAAAGATAGGGTGACCATATTTCAGTTTTCAAAAAAAGCAGTAGGGTCAGGGTTTGTTTGGCAAATTATTGACAAATGTTGAACAACCTTGTTGAAAACTATGTTATTGACACTACGTTATAAAGTAATATACTCCTTTTAATTAAACTAATGACACTCAACATTAGAATAAGTAAGGCATGATCGAAAGATTGCTGTGTTAAAGGATTTTAAATGCATAAAGCGGTGGCAAAGAATCACTTACATTTCTTTGATTTCTTTGAAGTGAAGAGACATAGCAGCGGGGGCCTCCGCTGCATAAAACACGTGCTGGATAAGTTGGCTGTTCATTCCACTGTGGCGACCCCGGATTATGGGACTAAGCCGAAAATAAAATAAATGAATGAATGAAAATACACAATAAAAAAAGTCTTAAAGTTAGTTTCTCTGTGGAATTGTCAAAGAATCACTTACATTAACAAACGCTTTTCTAAATTTATTTGGAACAATACAATGTCCCAATTAACATGGATTTAACATGTAAGCAATGGCTTACAACCCTCTTTCAATACAGTTTCTGCCTTTTTATTACAAATACAAAAAAAACTTCAATAAATATAAATTTTTATAAACTTTAATATTTCAAATACTCTTTCAGCATGAATAGATATCAGAAAATATTTTAGAATTCTAAACAAACTTTGTTCTGATCATTTTATTTCCTGATATAGGCCTTTCAAACAGTTTCCTCAGATTTAGATCGGATGTATATGCCATATGAACATATATAATTTTATAGCATATATATTTGAACATATTTAAATATTTGTAATAATTCCAATGGTTGAAAAAAATGTTGCATATACATATATTTTAATATGTAAAACCCAAATATCAAAATGCTTCACCAAATATCTAAATATTTTTTTTTTCAAATATCTTCAATTGCTTCATTTTTTCTGATAATAGTAAATTGAGATTTGAACTTACAAGGACTGAACAAATTGTGACAAAGAGTAAATTTAAGTTGTGTATGATGCTTTGTCATACACCCTTTTAGAAAGTTTGAGGAATATTTGGGAAAATAATTAAGTGGTGGAATTGATCATGCAGATTGGATAAGTATGATTTTGAACTTTTAAGTTCATTGGTGGTTCATGAACTCACTTTTAATTTATTGATAGAACTTATTTCACACCATTATGTCTGAAGAAAATGTACAGAAACTCTTCTGTTATTTATTTTTTGACCAAAATACACAATTTGGCGACGCAGTGGCACTGTAGGTAGTGCTGTCGCCTCACAGCAAGAAGGTCGCTGGTTTGAGCCTCGGCTGGGTCAGTTAGCGTTTTTGTGTGGAGTTTGCATGTTCTCCCTGTGTTTGCGTGGGTTTCCTCCGGGTGCTCCGGTTTACCCCACAGTCCAAAAACATGCAATACAGGTGAATTGGGTAGGCTAAATTGTCCGTAGTGTATGAGTGTGACTGAGTGTGTGTGGATGTTTCCCAGAGATGGGTTGCAGCTGAAAGGGCCTCTGCTCCATAAAACACGTGCTGGATAAGTTGGCTGTTCATTCCACTGTGGCGACTCCGGATTATGGGACTAAGCCGAAAAGAAAATAAATGAATGAATAAAAATACACAATAAAAAAAATCTTAAAGTTGGTTTCTCTGTGGAATTGTATCTGTTTTACAGCATGTTGCAGTGAAGTTTAATTCTCATGCTAAACATTTTAATTTTGATTGATCTGGATCAAGCAAAAATGCATATTGCACAGTGCAAATGCATAGTGCAAACATCTGCACTAAATTTACTTATGATCAGAAGTCACTTGACTTTTGCCAGATATGAACACCCCTTTGGAACTATGTTAACATCCTTCCTTAATTAATTAGTTTCAATTGCACATAATGTATGTTTTCCTTACTTAACACACCTGAATTAGATCATCAGATCATTAACCAAGAGATCCATGAACTAATGCTAGAGCGTCAAATAAGAGAAACATACAAAATGTTTAAAGGCAGGGGGTCTCGAGGACTGCAATTAGGAACCACTTTCCTAATTCTCCATTGAATTCTCCATTGTGAGTTTGAGACTGTATTTGAAAGTTTATTAACACTGAATAAACTGACAGAACTTGGGTGAGGATCTCACAGCATATCATAACTTTTTAAATGTAATTCATATTCATTTGTACAGTCTCATTTGTGCAATTTAGTACGATTTGCTCATCCCCTAATGAGAGGGGTAGGGTTAAGGGTGGGTTTCATACAAGTGAACTTTTCTGACAATATGTAAAATAGAAAGTTTCCTCGTTAGATCGGGCTGTATTGAACTTTGAGAAATAAATTTACTCTGTTTTTTTGGGTTCATAAGTAATGATCATTTAGGTGTCCTAACGAGACCATGCAGACTATTGCAGTTTGTGACTATGAATACGTTGCAGTGGTTAAAGTTTGCCGAAATGCACCTGTAATTTGAAGACTAAAGTACCAACATATTCACTTACAAAGTATCATATAAGAACAATTTTATATCAGTTTACATGCCGTCTCACCCACTGAATTGATTTAATAAACAACACAAAATATTATTTCCTCAGCAGTGTCATCTTCAGGTTAAATAAGGCTTTGGGGTTCAGTGATAACCTGTCCTTACTTGTAACAGCACAACATATAGGCATCAAAAACAGTGTTTTTTTAAGCCGGGCGTGGCGGCATGAGCAGAAACCAGCCGACTGTTTGAAGTTTTGAACTTTTTTTCCGGCAGTGTTGTTTCGTCTCTGTGCGGCGGGAGTGGAGAGACAGCCACTGCAAACAGCAGGTGTGGCTTTTGAACGAAGCCATGACATGGCAGGCTCTTTAGTCTCCATCGCATGATTCTTGTTTTCATCAAAAGAAGAAAGGCCCTCCTTGCTGTTGTCTTTCATCTCCAGGAGACGGCCTCTCCTTCATTTTGTCCCTTTTGTTTGTGTGTTGTCCCTGGGCTGCAGCTTTGTGGCTTTCAGCAGGTGTTACTATTTAGAAGTATGGTTGAACATAAGAGGTTGTTTAGGACTGTCACACGGCCAGGCTAAAACACTTAATGTTATGTGCCAAGACCAGGAGTGTTAAAGACATCGATCTCCCTGAGTTCTTGCTTAGGTGGGCCCCATGTTACACCATGGGAAGAAGGTGTTAAGAGATGAGCAGACATAGAAACAATATATATATTATCTATAGGCAGAGCCAGACAGAATCTGCCGACTTTGGTTTTGTGCTATTTCTGCACAGACTTAATGGAATTTTGTGGAATGATTTTGAGAATGTAGGAGCTGAAATCCTTAATGTAACTTAAATTTGTGGAAATCTGTCGACGTCGATTCCTTGTGGGCCTATTGACCTTAATCTCCACGTACAAGTGGGCGCAGCCATTGGAATCTTTTTGGCTCGACACTTCCAGTCTCATTCATTTCCATTGATTTTTAGACATTAAAAAGGGTGCGTTATGCTGCTTCATGTTGCAAACTGATATTATCTATTATATTCTTCTTCTTTTTATGTATAGTCATGAACACAATTGTTTGTAGAGCTAGCAGCGTTTTCTGACGTTTATTATTCCTAGTAATTTCTCCTATAGACAATTGAATCAGAAGTTTTAAGACAATCACAAAAAAAAAACAAGCGCACTTCCGCATTGAAGAATAAGATCAATAGGAGACACTTTATCCTCTATTGTAGGAGGCTTTTGGATATCCTTAGGAAGATCAGCTCGGCCCTCTAGAGGAAGATTTGAAGATGGTTGTTGGAGTGTTTGTCAGCTTTTAGAAGACAGATTTTATAAATGCTTGCCCCATTGTACCTCTTAGAGGAGGGGCTCGCGCTGTTCAGATGCCACAAAACATTCTGAAGAGTGCACAACATGCATGCCTCTGTTCTGACAATACCAGTTCTACCAGTGTGTCCAATACTATGCAAACAAGCTGTCGTGAGAGCTACTGACAGATTTATATGCTTAAACATCAGCTGTACATAGCTATTGCACTTATATTGGTACCAAATAAAGCACAGTTGCTAAATGGAAACCAAAAACCACACCAGTTGCACAGTTTTGGCTTTCGTATAAATGTGGAAAAAATTATTATTTGTGACCGTGGTTGACATAACCAGTCATATGTCAATTTTTAAATTTAGATTATTATCTGAAAAGCTGAAGAAGTAAGCTTTCCATTGATGGGACAATATTTGAATGCGGGTTCAAAAATAAATCTGTACTGATAAAATTATCTTTAAAGGTCACCATAATTCTTAGCAATGCATATTAATAATAATAAATTGAGTTTTGAGTACATTTACAGTTAGTATTCATGGAACATGACCTTTACCTAATTTTTTAGTAATTTTTGGCATGAAATAAAAATAGATATTTTCGATGCATACGATATATTTTAGCTTATTATAAAAAATGTACTTACTTACCCCAGGACCGTTTATATCTAAGTTGATATTTAGCCGCACCATGTTTGATGTTTATAATATCTAATTTTTACATGCTTGGTTGTTAGTCCAATGCTCAACTCCCAACCTGGAGGACCAGGACATACACTACAGACAATTTAGCTTACCCAATTCACCTATAGCGCATGTCTTTGGACTTGTAGGGCAGTGTTTCTCAACCACATTCCTGAAGGCCCACCAACACTGCATGTTTTGGATGTCTCCTTTGTCTGTTACACCCTCTACAGGTCTTTCAGTCTCTGCTAATGAGCTAATCGCTACCCACTTGGCCGCCGTGTCACCCTATTAAAAATATACTAATGTAAAATAAGAATTTGTGGTCCAGGGTTTCATTTTCTCTTCTTGATCACTAGAAAGACAGAAAGTGTGGTTGTACCATACTAACATGATGAAGCCAACTGTTCATCTTTTACTTTTTCTGTTCCTGTAGCTCAGTTAATCGAGCATTAACTTCGGTCAGGGGTGCCAAATCCTTTCTGGAAATCTACCTTCCTGCAGAGTTTGGCTGCAACCTTAAGCAAACACACCTGTCTTTAATTACCAAGTGCTTCTTCAGATCCTACTTGTTTTTTTTAAATCAAATCAAATCACTTTTATTGTCACGTCATCAGCAGCACGTGTGCTATGATGAGTGAAAAGCTTAGGTGCTGGCTCCAGACAGTGCAAAATACAACAACATACTCCCAAAGAAAAAAAAAGTGAAATTGGCAGTGTTGACAGCGATACGTACAATGAATTGGTGTACACAGTTTTAGGCAGTATTGTTTTTAAGTGTAAATTGGTTAAAATGCAGTGCATGCTACATATTGATGGTGATCTTTGATCAGCCGATGCGAATGTTATCACTCGATTGAATGGGCCTCATCATTGTTTATCAGCTGATAGATATGGGCCAATTAGCTATAGATCACATATGACTGCGGCCGGAAGTTAACCAGAATTATTTATATTATTTATTAAATTTCCCATTAATTGTATTTTATTAACGTGTACCCCTGTTCCAACCCTAAACCCAACCGTCACAGTAATGTAAAAACAGATCTAGATCTGGAGTATTCTCTATTAGTATAGCTGATTAACCACAATAATGATTTATATTATTAATTATATTATTAATTACATTTCCCATTAATTGTATTTTATTAATGTCTACCCCTACCACAACCCTAAACCCAACCATCACAGTAATGTAAAAACAGATCTGGAGTCTTCTCTATTAGTATAGCTGATTTATCATGTGGATGGATGATAACAGCCTTCTGCGCCTACTAGTAAGCGCAGAAAGCCCCTACTGGCTCATATCCATCATCTGACAGCAACTGATAACGCCCATTTAAACATGTGATAACATTCAAACTGGGTGTTTTGATCAGGGTTGGAGCTAAACTCTGCAGGAAAGTAGAACTCCAAGAACTGGACTGTGCACCCCTGCCTTATGTCAAGGATTTGATTCCCGGTAAACATGTAGTTACATCGATAAATATAATGTGCCACCTAGCTTCAGCTTAGTAGAATACTTGTGTTGTAATCAATTAACAGGTCCCCATTGAGTGAAAACGCTTCCCTCAACCACACTCAATGGAAACATTTACCAATGCTATTTACACCAAATGGGTGCTTTTACAAGGAAGCCACAGTTAACAACAACTTTTATAAATAAAAAAAAAACAGAGATACTATTCAATGTTGCTTTCATGATGCCATGGATTCCACAGATGGTTCGCACCAGACACAACTACAAAACACAGTTTCCAATGTGTCTTTGGGCATTCATTAGGGTGACTCTCCTATATTTGTGTGCCCTTGTTTTAAGTTGGTTGTTTAACTACTGCTTAAACAAGCTATTATTCCAAAGGGCGCCCACCGAGAATAAAAGGTGAGTAGGAGACCTGAATAGTGTAGACCTGAAAGGCATGCAGACGTCACAGCTTCACTGGAGATCTCATGAGTCACTTGCAAAGAGCGTCAAAAGATCTCGCAGCCCACTGCCCATTTTGGTTGCATTATACTTTGCAACTAAGACTGGCTTTAGTTTGTGAGCATAGATGAGGTGGGGCTGCCCTGCCTTGCAGACAGGGTTGTCCTCGATGTGGCCCACACCACGTCAAGCCACTCTGTAATGCAGAACAAATCAACCCGCAACTTCAGACTGGATTTGTCCAGCCTACAAAGGAATACTAGTTCTTAGACATTTAAAATCACATCCCACTCTCATCCCCCTGTCGGGAGTCCAAGTGAGGTGGCTGGGTGGAGATTCCACAGGTTACACTGTTTAATTCCAGTAGGCAGTCAACACACAAGGGTCTGCATTTCTCGAAGGCCCGGGCAGCAATACATTCCAGTCTGGTCCCCCCCCCATTCCACCCACTCTCAGAAATCCATCAGTGTGGTAAGGATATGTTGTTTACTGTACAATTGCACTTTCTGTGCCATTATTTTCATTCTTCCTTGTGACGACACAGACATTAGCTGCCTCAGGCCCAACTGTATCATGCTGGGTAAGTTACATGTGTTAAACTGGATAGTCTGGTGGTAGATGTTTTATTTTAGCATAAAAGGGAACAAGTATTGACCTAACATGAAGGCCTCCTCTGAAGTAATTACTTCAACTACTAAAAAGCATGTTCTTGTACAAATATATGTAGTAGGAATGTTATCTAGACAGCCATGTTGTCAATATCACATGACCTACTAAAGATGGTTGTGTCGGTTCACTGTTTACAAATCCTCCCTGATAGTAAAGTGTCCATCATTTTTAGATACTCAAAGAAATCATTAGGATCTTAATACATCTTTATTACAAGCTTTTACACATTATTACATGCATAAACTTGCATTAATGTGTGTAGATGATGACCGAATTATTAGTTGAAAGTAGGGTTTGCACAGCCATGCAGACCCGGAAGATTCGATATGGGTTCAGTAATAGATCATAACTGATTATTATATACTGACATCATTTATCTCATATGCGGTAGCTTACTATGGTAAGAGAAGTCAATTAAAATGCTCCAACTGTTTAAAAAGCCACTTGTTGTTTAAAAAAAATGTTCACAATTAATTGCTTGTGAGATTGTTGGAACAGTCTTTCACTGACATTGAAAGTACAGTAGAACTCTGTAGCCCCTTTTTCATTTCTATGGAGGAAATGAAAGCTGTGTACCTTTGACCTGGTGGCATGTCCATGAGGTAAAGTTTCCTCTCTACTCCAGGGTGTTACAGCAATACTTATGGATCCAAACATAAGCGTGTCTGCAGAGTGAGTTTTCTTCTGGGTCAGGAGATCATCTATCCTGGATCAGATGTGTTAGTCGGAGCTGTTCTTCAATGTTCGCATCCCTGCTTGGTGAACAACGCTGACCATTACAGCCAATCACAGTCAATTCTGTTGAGCACTAGAACACAACGACTAATCATAGGTTTTAAAGAAGTCGCTCGAAAATGCTTAAAAAGTAAGCAGGATTACTTATTAATATTTACATTTGTTTATTTGCTATAAATGCTCATGTTGTCTTCTGTGCATGTACTTGAGTTTTGTTTGATAGATTTAAAAAGAGGATTTTCTTTTCTATGTTCATATATCTGATTGCTTGTATTAAAATACAAAATTGTATTCTTGTGTTGTAGTAAAATATAAAATGGTGGATGGAAAGCATCGTCAGTGCACCGAGATATCGAATTGAACTGAATTCATGACATGATAATTGTAACCAAACCGAACATTGACTACAATTACATGGACATCAGTAATCAAATTATTTACCTTAATCTAATTAACCTTCCTGTCGTGTTCGGGTCAAATCTGACCGATTTACAACTTAAAACATTTATAAATATTGTGTTTTACATCTGATTGCCTCAAGGCCTTATGATATCCTCCACACTATGCACTTGAACATATAAAGTGATGATCACCTCTTTCATTCAATTTTGAGTGTTTTAATCAACATTGTTACACCTGTGGTGTTCCCGGGTAAAAGTGACCACCATAGGAAATCATCCCCATTCACACCACCCCAACTCACTCACACACTCACACACATTTCAGACTGAACAATGTCTTTTGCAGGTACACATCTCTTTTACATGCTTGTGCCGATCCTCCAGCCTCACAAGAAAACATTTAACATTTTTTCAGTTTAGTGGCTAATTCATACGAGTTCAATTCATACTAATTTCTCTTTCTTTCTTTCTTTCTTTCTTTCTTTCTTTCTTTCTTTCTTTCTTTCTTTCTTTCTTTCTTTCTTTCTTTCTTTCTTTCTTTCTTTCTTTCTTTCTTTCAGCCAATCTCCTGGTGCTAGTTTTAGACCATTAGCATTGGGCGACGCAGTGGCGCTGTCATCTCACAGCAAGAACGTCACTGGGTCGCAGGTTCGAACCTCGGCTGGGCTGGGTAAGTTGGCGTTTCTGTGTGGATTTTGCACGTTCTCCCTGCATTTGCGTGGGTTTCCTCCGGGTGCTCCGGTTTCCCCCACAGTCCAAAGACATGCGGTACAGGTAAATTGGGTAAACTAAGTTGTCCGTAGTGTATGAGTGTGAATGAGTGTGTGGATGTTTCCCAGACATGGGTTGCAGCTGGAAGGGCATCCGCTCCGTAAAATTGGATTAATAAAGGGACTAAGCCGACAAGAAAATGAATGAATAGACCATTAGCATCTCACTCAAAAATGACCAAAAAAAACTAGTGCTAGTTCTGTCTCATACTCATCATACATACCCTCAGTCACTATATCCTGCACTAATCTAGTCCAATTGAAAGACTGAATGAAAATTTGAGCACTCAGTACAAAGGAAAAGATACAGTTTTGTTTGTGCTTTGCTGATTGATAAATCATTCAGATGGATAAAAATTTCTATTTCTTTAGTCAGACCCTGTGATAGTTATTTTAGCAAGCTGTCTATTGGTAATGAAACAAAGTATTTTGATTTATGTCATCTATTGTTCATTTTGTAAACATTTTCAGTGCCTATTTATATTTTCACTGCAGTTATTTTATGTCTAATTCTAAATATTTATGTTAAACACTCGTTTGAGACATTGTTCACAGCTAAAGAAAGTTGAATTAAAATTTGATGGTGAAAAAAATTTTTTGGGCTAATTTAGAGCAATTAAAATAGACTGGTCAATTTTGACCGGGAACACTAAAGTAAGGCGGCGGGATGTGAACACGACAGAAGGGTTAAGACAATAATAAGATTAAGGTGTTTACATGAGTTGCTTTCTGAATGTTCCTTTCATGATCCCGTTTTACACGTTTTACATATCACATAATTCAATTAAGATCATCGTGTCACCGTGCTATCCACATTTCCTTCGGAGTGTTTAATTTTCTTCGGGGTGTTTAATTTTTACTTTGTCGACTAACTGCAGTTTGGCACTTTTACTTTCTTTCGGGAACATTTCATGCATGCCCCCCGTGACGAACGAGATATTGGATGCAATTATAATGTAATCAATGTAACTTAAATTCAACAAATGGATTATCAAAATAAAGTGTGACCAGTCAATTATCTGTGGAAAGACTCAGTCTGACTGATTTGAAAATATGTAATTTACCTTATGTATACCTAATTTTAGAAGAACATATAAGATGCTTTTTCTCAGGAACATCAATGTGCCTCAGTGACGCTCTAAGTTCTGCTCATATTCAGCCACTGCATAGCAGGGAAACCAACACATATTCTCACATAATGTCATTTGAAATTTGAGGTAGAATGGGTTATTTTTGCCAAAGAAAGTAAAAACCAAAATTGTCTTGTCTCTGTCAAAATTATATGTTTATGGTTCAAGATCAAGAAGGTTGAGTCACATTTAACCAAAGAGGGATGTTGGTTTTTCCTACTTCGTATATCTGATTTCAACTACAAAATATTCTGTTGTCCGATTGTGATGGGAACTTTCTGAAGATTGTTTAGCATGTTTTACATAGCTGTGTCTGCAAGTGTTTGCAAAACAGGGTTTTTGTCATCTTAGGTTCCTTGATCTAAGGGTTTAAAATATCAAAAGTAACGTTTTCTCAAACTGGACATCACGCGTCAAGACAACACTAGGCCATTGTGGGGATGTGTTAGACCATAAAATTTTTTTTCTTTAAACCACTTTTTGTCCTGCTTGGAAACTCCTCTGAAGGTGTACTTATTTGTTTACTCTGCTGAAATAAAAGACTCATGGTCTTTAAAAGCTAAAGGGAAGCGGGGGAGGGATAAAGGATCTTTGGAGCATCTATGGATAAATGTCTCAAGATAAGTGGACACAAAGACACAAAAGGACAAAAGCAGCCGTGGTTGGGAACGCTCCATCACCATCACAGGCAGCGTTATCTTAGCTAGAAAGAGGAGAAAGACACCTCTGCGTGTCATGCTTTTAACCCCTCTGTCACTGTTCACCCCCCCCCCTTATTTAGGTGAGGATAAGACCGCCGACAGAAGCCTCTAGATAAGACAGCCATTCCGACCCTAGCGGAAAGTGTGGCCTGTTAGCAGGTATTCAGATCACTTGACCTCAGTCCACAAAGGCTATGGGATCTTTCAGTGGGATGATTTAGACATAAGCCCTTAATAATGTTGTGATTTGTTGAACACATTGTTAATAAGGGTGAAAGAGTTTGGTTTACGGTGTCAGATCTGGGGGCTGCACATCACTCGCTTGATTCAAGGTCTAAGAAATGACATGAGGAGACAAGACAAGCCTCTTGTGTTCTTTAGGGCCCCAGTGGATTGAATGATCCTTTGGTATCCTCTTTCATTCAGTTTTCCTTAAGCTTGAGGTCTGTATTCATAGGTTTTAATGGGTCCCGTCTCTTTACAGGTCTGTAGTTAAACATGGCAGTGAATCACTGAGCGTCACAATGTACAAAGATTGGACATAACAACGGCAAGTGTAAACAAATATCTTCAAAGTCTCAAATGCTTTTCTTAATGAGAGGCAATAAAGAGCAAATTGTGGCAGATTCTTTGCATTATGCTCAAATTTGTCAAGAGCCAAAATTTGGTATTTAAAAAAAATAGAGCTATATATCCAACAGTTTTTTAGAGAATAAAAGTTAATAAGATGTTGATAAGGGACAATTTACAAATCACAGCTGAACTTATTCAGCTGATCTGTGTCTCTGAAACAACCCAGACTCATTTTGAAAACGTAGCCCTATTTACATTTCTGGTGCTGAATACGTCCCAGGAGGTACGCTTTTTTGCAGTTTTTGTTTTTGCGAATCCATCAGAGGCTGCTGTGTATGCTTTTTGAGATCTCAAATTGAATTTAAGTGTTATTCGCACCTGCTCTACTTGTGTAAATCCATCAGTTGCCTTTGTTGACTGACTGACTGACCAAGCGATCGATACCCCCACCAACCCCCTTCCCTAAACCCATCTGATAGGGTTTTAAAAAGCACAGATTGACCAGGGCCCACCCACTTCCCTATACCCAACCGACAGTGTTTTGAAAAGCGATCCAGAAAAAGAAAAGCCCGCTGATTTTGACCACGTTTTCAGATTTTACCACATTTTCATTTTATTTTTTGGCTTATGTTACCTGCTTTCTGCAACCGTTCTTTACTGAACTCAAACCCCGTCGTTGCAGTCAACTTCTCTCTGTGTCTCAAGTCCGCTGATGTATGCCGTGAGCCACTGGACAAATTGGTAACAGTTGAAAAGCCGTCCAAATGGAGGTAGGTGGTCAGCTGCTAGCGCGAAAAGGAATGGCATCATACCGCCCCGTAGCGTTCGTTTTAAAGACAGTACTTCTGGCTACATAATTCATGATCTCCAGAAATGTTTAAAGGGCTACGTTTTCAGAATGAGCCTATGCTGGTCTAAAAGGACTCAAATCTGATTAGAACATTCATATCTCGCTCTAACATTTCAAAAAAGAGATTTGATCTTTTAAGCTTGACTCTTCTGTTATTACATCATGTACAGAGACCAAGAAATAAATAGGCTTTATATAGGAAAAGTATTTTAATCTCTTTTTTGAATTTTTTAAGCAAGATGCTAATGGTCTTATCCAATTTAATGATTTACGCTAAGCTAATCTAAAATACTTCTGGCTGAATGGATTCAAAAAGAGTAAAACCCAACTGTTTAACTCTTGGGGAGTTGTAAAATGAGTCTATTTCCAAAAAAAGTGCAGTGTTTTTTAAATCTCTCATGCCTAAGGGCAATCTTCAAGAAGCCCAATTTACCTCTAAGCAGCACAGCCCAAATAAGATTTGTGAAGTATTTTCTGTGCTTATTTGATTCCTTGTCATCTTCTGCATTTTTATCCCCGGTGCTCTGAAAACAATGTTTTATGTCGCCAGAGGCAAGTGGATTTAGTGCTGGATTCTTAGATCTGTGCTACGCCACATTTGAGCTGGTACTCTGCCAAAACCAGAGAAACTGCTCGACAATTTGAAAACAGCCAAGTTCTTTTGGCCACTCACCGCAATCTAGAAATGCGCCTGGCAACTTCACATGCAATTAAATCGAGAGGGGGAAATCCCAAATATAACAGGCACTAAATAGGAGGACAGTTGTGAGGTTCTCTTTGAAATTAATGCTTAGTCAGTTTTCCCACGTGCGCAACGTGTGTACGTACGTTCATCCAAGCCGTTGGTACACATTCTTGTTGTCAATATGTTCCATCGGAGGGTGTAATTTTGCAAGGAGCTCTGGCCATGGTTATCTACAGAAATACTGCTGGAAATGTTGCAAGCAAACAAGCCTGATGGCTAAACCATTGACATCTGTTAGAGCAGTGGGCTGGGCTTTGATTTGCAAAACATGTTTTCTCTTAAAAAGCAGCCAAAATAGACTCTCCTACTGACATACATATGGTAGATAAAGAGAGAAATAGAGTGTTGGTAATAGAAAACTCATACAGATTCTAGAGTATGGTTATTATAGACAGTTTAAGATAATACAAATTCAGTAGTTCAACATGCACGCATAATATTGCCTTTAGTAAACACATACCCTGACTTGACATGGAACAAATAAGGAAAAATATTTAGTTTTATAGTAATATCATTTGTTTTGGCACTCAAAAAGTGTTCTGTATCATTACCATACCTGTCAACCCTCTCGTTTTTCCTGGGACTCTCTCGTATTTTACAGTTCTATCCTGCTATCATCCCGTAAAGGTATTTTCCCATATTTTCAGTCTTTCTCTGAAGGGTGGCAATAAACATTAAAGAGCAGAACCTCCCTATATGCAACCCATACCGCCAAACCACCAGGGGCCGCCCTTTGCTCTTAAATGTGAGTCTTTTCTGTGCTTTCGCTTTGTTTATGCATGAAAACACTTCGAAATAAATATAAAAACGGCAGGCTTCCCTTTCCTTTTATTACAGGTGCCGTCTCGCCTTCATATGCAGTCCTCAAAACAGTCATATAGCGGTGCATGACTATCAGCTGACACGCTCCATAGTGATGAATAGAGACTGTTTCCCAAACAGATTCTGTACACGCAAATTGAAACGGAGTGAAAGTGGGTTTTGGGTGCGTGTTTAAACAAACATATACACATAATTTATAATAGTAATATCTAAAGATGTCGATCTTGGTGGGTTTTTTTTTCAAACACAGCTAATTTTGTCCTAAATGAGTATAAAAAGTTAGGAAAGCAATCGAAAGCTTTCTTTATAACGTTAGATGGTTGCATTTTTAAAGTGACACCTGTTATTTAATGTAATCATACGAAAAAAATCTAAAAAATAATAGATTCATCCATTGCTCTTTAATCAGAATGTGTCAGTTATACAGTGAAGAAACGACTAATGAGATTTGATAGCTTGATTTTATTTCATTATAATAGCTATTAATTTTAATAAGCTGAACTGTTTGCTAATGTTTTGCTGCTGCTGTATACTATTTATTTTTCTGTGCCTAATAATAATAATAATAAAACATATTACTGACAGCTTAACTGTTTATTTACAATGAAACAGCTCCAAATCAACATATTTAGTCATTTTTAAGGGGGGTGGGGGGCGTGGGGCGTCAAGAGAATCCCTTATTATGGTGGGCATATCCCTTATTTTCACATCCCAATGTTGACAGGTTTAATGATTACAGCTGTACCGCTGATGTCACATGGAATGTTCTGACAATGTATTTGATTTCCTTTCTGGACTTTGAATGTCTTGTGGAGACATTGCTGTGGAGGATCAGAGAGCTCTTGGATTACATCTAAATAATTTTCATTTATGTTCTGAAGATGAACTAAGGTCTCAAGTGATTGGAATGCCATGAGGGGGAATAATTAATAAATAAAAGAATTTGACATTTTGGTTGGACTAACCATTTAGGCCCAGGACACACCAAGCACTAGCTCCAGCTCCAATAAAGTTAATGCAGTGGTTGCTTAGTAACAAAAATGCACAGAACACTGCTCTTTACTAATAATGTAAGTTTAGATTACTATTAATAATATACTCTGAAGGACACCACCCCTACAGGACCAAGTTTGGTGACATCAGATGTAGGGTGTCATGGTGACTAAATGCTAATTATAGTGCACGACAAACAACAATGCTTCTTGGACACTTTACAATGCTGCAACAAAAAGTCTGCGTCTAAAATTGCATACTTCCATACTATATAGTACACTAAAAGCAGTATGCGAGTTAAGCAGTATGTCCGAATTCATAGAATTCGAAAAACAGTAGGCAAGAAGTACCCAAATGACCTACTACTTCCGGCGAGATTCTGAAGTGTGCAAGAAAATTCATGAATGGGAATGAAGCAACACAACTGACGCAGGTAGGTCAGGTGATCATGACAAATGACGGATATAGTATGTCAAAGTTTCATTCATACTACTCACATTCATACTTTTTAGAACATACTTTTTTAACAGTCGTGTAGTAAATTTGAAATGTAGTATATACTCGAGTAGTAGATGATTTCGGATGTAGCTAAAAAGTAGCATGTTTACTTTTTTGTGGTCCTCTGCTATGCATTCTGTTGTATCTGTGACAGCATTATCAATATAATCTCAGCTGTTTGCATCTTCCAAACATGACACAACTGAAAGCAAGAGAATGGTATTTGATAGGTAGTGGAATTATATAATATAGTGTCCATTGGGAGGTTTTCTTTATTTTAAGAGGAATTTCTGATGACAAGACATCCAGTGCAAAACATGTCGCTTTGGCAGCCATTGTTATTTTAAGCTCTTGTTTCCACAAGTCAGCCTCCAGTTCCGCCTTCTGATGATTGGTGTAGTTTGACTTGCTTCTTGTCCATGACACAACAAAAAGTCTCACTTTACAGTACCTGACAAAAGTCTTGTCGCCTATCCAGGTTTTAGGAATAACAAATTATAACTTGACTTCAAGTTGATCATTTGGTATCAGAAGTGGCTTATATGAAAGGCAAAGGCCTTTAGATTACGCTTATTTTACCAAAATAAAATATGATCATGCCTCGATTTTTTTATTATTTAACTAAGACAGTAAGGTCTGACTTTGCACTGTCTTTTTACTTAAAAGGAAATAATGTACAGTATAAAATATAAAGTCATGGTGCAGTGGAAAAAGAATTAATATTGTGCATGACTCCCATGAGCTTGAAGGACTGCATCCATACATTTCTGCAATGACTCAAATAACTTATTAATAAAGTCACATGGAATGGCAAAGAAAGCGTTCTTGCAGGACTCCCAGACTTTATCAAGATTCTTTGGATTCATCTTCAATGCCTCCTCCTTCATCTTACCCCAGACATGCTCAATAATGTTCATGTCTTATGACTGGGCTGGCCAATTCTGGAGCACCTTGACCTTCTTTGCTTTCAGGAACTTTGATGTGGAGGCTGAAGTATGAGAAGAAGCGCTATCTGCTGAAGAATTTGCCCTCTCCTGTGGTTTGTAATGTAATGGGCAGCACAAATGTCTTGATACCTCAGGCTGTTGATGTTGCCATCTACTCAGATCCGTACAGATCTCTCGCAAAACCCTATACTGAATGTAACCCCAAACCATAATTTTCCCTTCACCAAATTGACTGATTTCTGTGAGAATCTTGGGTCTATGCGGGTCATCTGCAGTATTTGTGGTGATTGGGATGCAGTACAACAGATGATTCATCTAAAAAATTTCTCTTCTGCCACTTTTTTTAGAAGTCAAGTTATTATTTGTTGCTCTTATAACTAGGATCGATGACAAGACTTTTGTCAGGTAGTGTACGTAATCTGAGAATTTAACTGAAAAGATTTAATTTTTCAATCAAAGAATACAAGGGCAAACTTTTTTTTTTATTTGAATGACATGCACAGATGAATTGTTCACCTCAAAACTAGCAATGTAAG
Source organism: Danio tinwini (assembly GCA_903798205.1). Taxonomy (NCBI): domain Eukaryota; kingdom Metazoa; phylum Chordata; class Actinopteri; order Cypriniformes; family Danionidae; genus Danio; species Danio tinwini. Next base: position 4,680,110 of record CAIGQZ010034999.1, on the reverse strand, counting down.
CTAACACAATCAATATGCTTAGTTTTAATTTCATTTGTACTTTAACTATTTAAGCACCGCTTCACAGCGACGGGAGGCCTTTTGCAGGGTTGCTGGACTATATCGTATTCCAACTTGTGTTCTATGCCACAGGTACAGTTTTAGCCATGAGTGCGCACAGAGCAATGCTGAAACTCTGCAATCCTTAGGTCAGTCAGTTCAATTTGTGCAACAGGCCACAAAATTATAAATACTAAACTTTTCTGAAACTACATTATCATATTTAGCATTTTGAACTCAGCCTCATTGTCCAAAGATTGGCTTTAAATAGGCTACAATATAGTGCATATGAAAAGAATGAAAACTTCAGTTTGTCTGCATTGCATTGTGCGGTATGAAGTGTGTTATGCTATGTTCAATATTGCACATATTGGCAAACAAATGTATGCACAGAATGCACTGTATTACTCTAAAAGTAGCCTCAATCTGTACAGAATAAAAAATTGATGGAAAGAAAAACCTAGCCATGAAAAGAGAGTGGAAAATATGACCCTATTTCTCTTGATTAAAGCATTTGAAGTAAATATCAGATCCCATTAGGAGCAGATGGTATGAGCTCTGCTCCACAGAGTTTCGGGGAAAGTCATCAGCTTACCAGACACCCTAAAATGTTGGTGGTCCTTCAGCATTATTTCAGTCATCTCATACCTTAGTATTGTGCATGTCGTCTTTGTGTACACAGCTGATTTGGGGGTTGCTTAAACTACAACTTTTTCAGCCAAATTCTTGAAACTTTTTATGCATTGTGCATGCTTTTTACACAACAACTGCATTTTTAGGCTTAAAACACCAACCCAGGCTCATTCTGAAAACGTACCCCTATATACATTTTTAGACTGTGCGAAATACGTCCCAGGAGGTGCATTTTTTTTTGTGAATCCAAAATTTCTTTCACGAACCTGCTGTTCTCATGTAAATCCACCAAAGGCCGCTGTCAACTGACTGACTGAGTGATCGACTAACCCACCCTCCTCCTCCTTTAAACCCAACCAAAAGTGTTCTCAAAAGCACTGATTGACCAGCAAAATGCAGCTTGGCTACATAAATACTTCTGGTTATTTATTTTGTGTTCTCCAGAAATTTATATAGGGGTACATTTTCAGAATGAGCCTATGTTGATTGTTTGTTAATGCTTCATCAACGTACATTTACTTCACATTACACTCAACAATTATACATACACACCAGCACAGAGTGACTTTCTTACTGTCTAACAAGATAATATAGCGTTTTTGGTCATTTTCACAAACACAGATTAAACTTTTTTTTTTTGGCTATCATGTAAACGTAGCCTTACAATGGCACCTATATAACGCATTCCCCTGAGAACAAGCCGCTTCTGCCTCGAGCAGTAATTGGCCATTTTCATCCGAGTCCAGTTTTACTTCATCAAACGTGTATTTACTTTACATTACGCTCAACAGCGGAGACACATTTTACACTCACGGCAAATTATACATACACACCAGCACAGAGTGACTTTCTTACTGTGTACTAACAAGGTGGCAAGGCCTGGCATATGTAACAGCGTTTTTGGTCATTTTCACAAATTTGTAAACGTGAATTATTTTTAAAATACGAAGAAAACCCTTTCATTTTTTGGCTACATTGTGTAAACATAGCCTTACAATACCACCAATATCACATACACACCAGCACAGAGTCACCTTCTTATTGTGTACGAACAAGTCGGCAAAGCCTGGCATATGTAATATAGCGTGTGTGGTCATTTTCTCAAATATGTAAACATAGATCAAGCATTTAATTTTTTTGGCTATACATCATGTAAACGTCCGTTCATGGCACCAGGTAAACACCGTGGGGTACACTTGCCTGCTTAAGCCTATGTAAGAGAGCGAGAAAGCAATGCAGTGCTCTGTAGCACACCCTCGCGTTGTCTGTAATAGTGTTGTCACAATGCTGACATTTAAAAACTGTCCATTTCCTGCTAACATTTAAGTGCAGAGTGTGTTAGTATTCATGCTATAGTATTCTCTAATGCTCAACAGAAATGACTGTGATTGGCCGTGACACTGGAGCTTTTCAAAGCCGCGAAGATTAGTCGAGTCACCTGAGCTTCATGGCCAATCACAATCATTTTTGTTGAGCACTTGTTAACACTATGGCAAATAAGTGGTGTTTAAGAATGCACTCAGCAGCTCTTAAATGTTAGCGGGAAATGGAAGTTTCTATTTTTATTTCAGTACAGAAATTCAATATCGTGACAAGTCTAATATAGTAAAAGAATCAGTTCATTACCTTGAGTTTGATAAATGGCATCTAAAATGTGTGTTTGGGAAAGAAAACGTAAGCTAACTAGTTCCATTTCTCTTAAGTTAACTGAAAATGAAGTCTGATATCCCTTTTTATTTTCACTATCCATTCAGAACAGACCTTCGGGTCACTCGGAAGGCGGTGAAATGATACATTTGTGTCACCTTCTCTTTGTTGATAAGATATACAGCCAGGTACACAATGGACTGTGATACTTCCATGTTTCTTCCCATCGCAGTTTTGATTTTCGCTATTAAAATGGCTGCCGCGTGAAATCAGTCTATTGTACAGCATTTTTGGTCATTTTCACAAATGTGTAAATGTGAAACCTTTTTAAAATACAAGGAAAAACATTTCAGTTTTTGGCTACATCATGTAAACGTAGACTTACAATACCAATACCAATATGTCATGCATTCCACTTTGAGAAAAAGCCTCCGCTCCCTTAAGCAGTAATCTGCCATTTTCATTCGAGTCAAGTTTTGCTTCATCAAAAGTGTATTTACTTCACATTACGCTCAACAGTGGAGATGGAATTTACACCCATGGCAAATTATACATACACACCAGAACAGTCTCTTCTATACATGCTTATTTCATGTGGTCGCCATTTTAAAAAACTAAAGCGAGGCTGAGGTGGGAAGAAACCTGGAAGTATAGGCTTAGCACTGTAAACATTGCAACAATATGCTGTGGACTATAAACCTCCAGCTGTTGCCGCAATTTCAAAATGCAGATATGGTGTAAACATCACTTTAATATCATTCAGTTCAGTTTAATTTAGACAAATAAAAGCATATCAGGCATCCAACAAAATCGCAATCTCTTTAAGGGTAATACTGTACGCTTAATTGTCTTCCTAGGCTTCAGTTCATGGCACCAGGTAAACACCGTAGGGATGCTTCCCTGCTTCAGCCTATGTAACCTGGTGAGCGATAAAACAATGTAGTGCTCTGTAGCATACCTCTCATGTTGTCTGTAATAGTGTTGTCACGAAACTGAAACTTTAAAAATGTCCAGTTCCCTTTAAGATTTGAGCGCTGTTAAGCGCATTCTTTAACACTGCTGAAATGCCATAGTATTCATCAGTGCTCTACAGACATGACTGTGAATGGCCGTGAAGGTCACCAGTTTACTGCTCTTCACCGAGTATAAACAAAGATACACGGACACTGGAGCGGTTTAAAGCCGCGAAGATCAGTCAAGTCATCTGACCTTCAGGCCAATGACAGTCATTTCTTTTGAGTACTGGTGAACACTATGGCAAATCAGCGGCGTTTTCAGAACGTGCTCAACGGTGCTTGAGGGTGCTTTTAGACTTGGTTCAATTGCCTGGACTGTACCCAAGTTCGATTGTCCCCCCTTGCCACCTTCTCGGTTGGTTTGTGTTCACACTGTCCTTTTTCCTCCTGAACCCCGGTACACTTGCATCATCAAGCTGCTGTTTTGTGTACGGCTGTTGCTAGGTGACAGCCACAAAAGCAAAGCGTCAAAATGGAAAGACGTCCACACATCGCTGTCGTTTCACTGTTACTGAACCTTTAGGTTTTGGACATACAGAAATCGACTTGCATCTATCTGCTGCAAAAAAAAAAAAATTGTTCAGAACATAACACAATGTCTGCAGAAGCTGTTTTAGGATGTGACAAGCAGACATTATCACTGTGCTTGCCCTGGCTCAGTCCCGCTTGTCAGCAAGGTACATTACATGATACACAGACACACACACAAATTAATGTTATGAAAAGCCAGACCAGAGTTTGCGTGAACCGTACACCAGACCACCTCTTTCAGGCGAACTCTACGGTACGGTTCCTGGGTGCGCATCCAAGTTCAGAAGACACATTCACACTAGCTAAACGTACTGTACTCTGACTTCAAATGAACCTGTGTGCGGACCAAAAGTGCTAGTGTGAAAGCACCCTAAATGTTAGTGGGAAATTGACTTTTTATTTTTTATTTCAGTATCGAAATTCAGTATCGTGAGAAGTCTAATATAGTGAAAGATTCTGTTGATTGAGTTTGACGAATGGCATCTAAAACGTGTGTTTGGGAAATAAAAGGTTAGCTAAGTAGAGCAATTTCCTTTAACTGAAAATGAGGTCAAATATCCCTTTTTATTTTCACTATCCATTCAGAACGAACCTTCGGGTCACTCGGAAGGTGGTGAAATTTGTGTCACTTTTTTCTTCGCTGATAAGATATACAGCCAGGTACACAATGGACTGTGTGACTTGAGGTGATACTTCCGGGTTTCTTCCCACCACAGCCTCGATTTCGCTATTAAAATTGCAGCTGCGTATAATCAGTCTATTGTGTACTAACAAGGTGGCAAGGCCTGGCATATGTAATACAGCATTTTTGGTAATTTTCACAGATGTGTAAATGTGAAACCTTTTTAAAATACAAGGAAAAACATTAGATTTTTTGGCTACATCATGTAAACATAGACTTACAATACCACCAATATCTCATGCATTCCACTGTGAGCAAAGCCTCTGCTCCTTCGAGCAGTAATTGGCCTATTTTATCCGAGTCTAGTTTTTTTTAAAGCAAGAACCCTGCTCTGGTAATTGAGTCCAGCTTTATATCTGCTGTTCATGATTTGAGAGGGTTGACCTCATGTGGGCGAGGTGTGTATGCACATCAGTGTATCTTTGCGAATGTGTGTGTGTGTGTGACAGAGAAAGAGAGTGGGTGGTTGACTGAATGGCCTTTGCCAACGGAGCTAGTGTGTTCCTCCTCTTGTTCCACTAATCGATCTGCAGATCGCATTAACAAGGGCTCTGAAGTGAATAGACACGGTGCTGCCCCACCTCCCAACCCCTCACCCCTGCCGCCCCTCCCTGTGTCATCAGTCTTGTCCTACAAGATGCCTCACACCCGGCAATGGCATGGGAGAGTGACTATGTCAGGCCGTGGAAAGAAAGCCCTCGCTCGCACTCTCATTCGGCCAATGGAAGCCAGAGGAAGACAACAAAGTGGGGGATTCTTCACATAGCTTCCCATTTTCATGCACTGCTGCTAGCGGAGAATCAAGTGTGTCCCCCTCCTCTGGCACCTTGCCAGATATCTCTTGGCTCCCCCAACCTTTTATCTGCATTCAAAGGTAGCCCTATACCTTCCATTCATCAAAGGAGTTCAAATGTGACCACCTTGCAACCCAATGCCATTTTTTTCAACTTTCTCATTGGCCGGGGGCAAAAAGAAAAGGCCAACGTGCCCTTTGGAGAGCCGTCAGTCCCAGACGCTCTTTGAAGCATTGAAAGGGTCTCAAAGCAGCTGAAACAATTGAATGTTAAATGAAATTTTGGAAGTTATGGATGTTGAACATGAGTATAATTGAGAACAATCACAAAAATAGACCTTTTTTCACTTTGTTTCCAATGAATTTGTAGCTGTAATGTAAATACCATCTAGATGTAAATACCATCCTACATTCATTTTGAGACAATATGTTTAAAAAAACTTTAAAGATTGTAAAGGTTTTCAGTGTTATTACTGATATTTTGAAAAGAGAAGTTGTGATGTGGTGGGTAATTTAAAAAAAGATGAGATGAGGACAATCTATTTTGCATTCTCTAACAATTTCCCACACACACATATATATATATATATATATATATATATATATATATATATATATATATATATATATAGCTTAAATTG
>CAIGQZ010034999.1:4633948-4669128 GCA_903798205.1 Danio tinwini | reverse complement strand
ATATATATATATATATATATATCGTTTGAGCATCGATATCACAATGTCACAGCAAAAAGGTCACTGGTTCAAGTCTCAGCTGGGTAAGTATTTCTGTGTGGAGTTTGCATGTTCTCTTCGTGTTTGTGTGGGTTTCCACCGGGTGCTCCGGTTTCCCCCACAGCCCAAAGATATGTGCTATAGGTAAATTGAATAAACTAAATTGGCCATAGTGTATGTGTGTGAATGAGTGTTTATGGATGTTTCCCAGTACTGGGTTGCAACTGAAAGGGCATCTGCTGTGTAAAACATGCTGGATAAGTTGGCGGTTCATTCCGCTGTGATGGCCCTTGATGAATAAAGGGACTAAGCTGAAGGAAAATGAATGAATATATATATATGTGTGTGTGTGTGTGTGTGTGTGTGTGTGTGTGTGTGTGTGTGTGTGTGTGTGTGTGTGTGTGTGTGTGTAGGCTTTTGCAAGGTATAGGCTTTTACTTTTATTCTTAGTTCAAAGCATAAATGTTTTGACTTCACAGAGAGTAAAGCAAGCCTATATTTCAACATGGTGGTCCAACGAATTTTATAGTTCAGCTGGTTGAAATGTAACACTCGTTTGCTGAGACTGACTTTCTGTTGGTACCTCAATGCTCCATTTGTCAGTAAAATACTATAGTAGTTCTCTAGGTAAGTCAGTTACGTCTCAGTTAAGGCTTAATTAAACTTCGTGAAGTTTATTTATAAACTACTTTTGAGAGGATCACGTGCTTATGATTGTTCTCAACTGTTTCAGCATCAGCTCATGTTTGATGATCTCACTATAAATAACCAGAGTTTTTCTTATCTCAATATCTTCGTCTTGAAGAACCCTACTTCCCCTCCTTTCCAGATGGGCGACACGGCGGCCCAGTGATTAGCACTGTTGCCCCCCAGCAAGAATGTCTCTGGTTAAAACCCCTATTAAACCAGATGGCATTTCTCTGCTGAGTTTTGCTTGTTCTCCCCGTGCTCGCATGGGTTTTCCCCGGGTTCTCCAGTTTCCTCCCACAGTCCAAAAAACACGCATGCTAAGCAAATTGAACAAATAAAAATTTATATCATAGCCAAGCTCTTAGCCAGTACACCTCTCCTCAGTCATCCATATCCATCATTTAGCTAAAAAATAAGCCAGGGGGGCTTCATCGAAAACTACCTGAGCTCAAACTCCCTTATCGCCCAGCAAACGGGAGTGAGCCCAGTGCTCGAGGATTTCATTAGCTCAGGGCTCTCTCCTAGGACAGCATGCCAAACAAGCTTTATAATCGATCCTCAGCTAAGTGTGAACTTTGGAAGAGTAATAAATTTAGATTTTCAGTAAAAAAAAACTTCAGTTTAATGTAAAATGTAACCCCACAACTAGTACATATTACACTGTAAAAAAAATGCAGGGTTCCACACAATTCTCTATTAATTCACTATTGTAAAAATGCATTTGTGCCCTTTTCTGCAGAGGTGTTGATCAGTAAGATAATATAGGCATATTCAGCATGCCTCTTCTGTGTTTTAAATGAGTTTAAACGCAGCATTAGGGCTAAGAGGAGTAATGAAGCACAAGAAAGCGATGGAGGAAGAGAAGGAAGAATGAGCGAGTGATGCAGCAGCTGATGGGACAGCTGATAATGCATGTTGTGTGCTCTTTGATGGCAGTGGCCACCAGTTCACCCGCTGCACGTGTGAAGTGGCTCGTTTCATTCTGAGTGCACTTGTTCCTCACGGCTGCATCAAGTATATTGTTTTAGGAAGTTGACACATGGATCTTTAGAGCTACCCGTTGGATTGAGAGCTTCTCTTTTTCTCCGGAAACTCTTTGAGGTGGCTTTACGCGCACAATAGGTAGTAATTAATAAAAACCCTGATGTTTTCACAACACTTGCATACTGGTAGTTTGTTCTCCGCTCACCCTTAAAGCGCAGCGATATCAACAGGGTCTTCTTCCTGTTCAACGTGTTAAAGAAACAAACAAGGAGATGCTTAATTGAACTTCAATGCTTGTCAGGGTGGATGTGGTCACATTGTCTAAAGATGCTGATATCTATGCTAGAGATAAAGTGCAGTGTTTCTTTCTTCAGGCTTTTTCTGTTATAACACGGTGTCCGCGAGGTCTTAAAAATATTTAATATATATTTAAGATATTGTCTTAAATCATTTAAAACTGGTCTTAATTTCATCCAACCATCAGCAGTCAATCTAAATCTCAAAGCTTGTTAAAAAATATCTCCTTAGAATAACATTCGTTTAAAAGTTGTCCTGTATTTGTAGTAGGGTTGCATGGTTTCCCTGTACTTCGGTAGCACCGAGATACCATGGCTCCAAAAATACTGGCGGTGCCTCTGTAGTTTGTAAACGGTAGTATAGTCTCAATCGTCTAAAATAGTTAATGTTGCATGTGGGAAAAGTCACTAAAATGCTCACACATTTTTGCCAGCAAATAATCAATAGACCACTTTATTTTTATTTTTTTTAACAGTCTGCTTTGAGGCTGCAGAACTGTCAAATCTGTACCTTTCATGGTATTGCACATTTTCTGTTGCTTCAAACACACATCTAAATCAGTTCATTTCTGTTCCTGCACTGCAAAAATGCTTGTCTTGTTTCTAGTCCAAATATCTAAAAATTCTTAAATCTTAAAGAATTTGCTAGACAAGCAAAACATAATGTCTTGTTTTGAGAAATAATATGCCAAATTAAAGTGAGTTTTTACTTAAAACAAGCTAAATAATCTGCCAATGGGGTAAGCAAAATAATCTTATGCCAAAAAGAAGAACAAGATTATTTAGTTTACCCCATTGGCAGATTATTTTGCCTGTTTTAAGGAAAAACTGACTTAATATTGCATACTATTTCCGAATGTTTAGATATTTGGACAAGAAACAATATAAAAAATCTAAGTAAGAATCTAAGTAAGCATTTTTTGCAGTGTGTAAATATGATTTAGCTACAACTACCGCAACAATCTCTTTAAAAAACAACTCACTAAAGTGACATTTGTACCTGAGTCTTACCTGATAAGACTGAAAAAAACAGTAGATGAGAAAAAATAAATGTAGCAACAGGAAACACTATGGCCCAATCCCAATTCTACCCCTTAGCCTTTCCCATTACCCCTACACCTCGTTTTGCAAGTTCACGTTAAGTGGTGGGGTGTCCGAATTCTCTTTAGCTTGAAGGCGTAGGGCTAAGGGGAAGAAAGATAGCCCTTGAAAGAGAGATATTTCAGGACCACACTCAAAATTAAGGGGGAAGAAAATTTCCCAGAATACACCAGCCACAGCAGCAGGATAGCTGCACCTGGAAGGAGATGGACAAATTAGTTTTTTTTGTCATTATTACAAATTTTTACAACAAACAAACACATGTTTTAATATATTCATAACCGCATTCTTGTTTCATCATCATGCTTAAAAAAAAATCGCTAAAATAAAAACCGCTAAACTTTGCGATCTATAATCCATAATGATAACTCTTGTATAGTAGTCCCTCAACATTCTGACACCCGATGACACTCATCCCCTGTCAGAAAAGTCTAGTGGCTGGGAATTACGTTTTTACAGTGTCTGCTATAATGTTAATGTTGTTTTTGGTATGTTTACATAAATGAATATGGTCACTGTGTATATGCACAGTACAGTTGCGATATTATAGCCACATTATATCGTTATGATAACATCATATATGCCTTCAGTGATTTTCTGAAGATAAATACCAAAAAATAACACAACTGGAATAACTACAGCAGTCGCGATCGTCTGATCTTATATGAAGCAAGAGATCACGATGACATATGATGACGTGCTGCAGGTGTTGTAGTGGTGTTTCATTTCTTAGGGGTAAATTTTAAAGCCCTTCACACTCTGTTTCAAGGGGAAAGGGTAGGGGTAGGGGTACAAAAATAGAATTGGGATTGGGCCTTAAGTCTTTAGCTCTGTATAAGTCTGAAATTTCATTTAGAATTGTCTTAAAAGTGTTTTAAAAGTCTTAAATTTGACTAGGTGAAAACTGTATGAAGATTGTTTTGTGCAATGAAAAAGTTATACAGATGTGCAAGAAAATATAATGTAAAAATGGTAAAAGATTATACTGGAACCACAGATTATTTATTTTTTTCCATCTTTATTTCCATATTTATTCTTAATTTATTATTTCAAGACTGTAAAAACTGAAGTAACCTACAGTGTTACAAAATATCACTAAGCTACCTTAATTCATTCTTAAGGTAGAAAAATATTAATAGCTTAGTATAATAGTACGTCAGACGAACACATATTTATCCCTCTGTGTGTACAGTATGTGTGAGCTTGTGTGTGTACTGGTTTTGTTGGTTTATGAGGACATTTTTTTCTATAATGACATGGGTATGACCTTATTATATTCTCTTACTGTGGTTTACGAGGACGTGTCTGATTCAAAAAGATATATAATATGTGTTTTTTACAGTGCAAAATTTATTACGCATATGGAGAGTCCCTGTAAACCAGCAATACCAATGTGTGTGTGTAGTTTTCATCATAAATACCAGTAATTTGTGACCTTATGGGGACTTTTTATGTTGCTTAACTTAAAAAACACCTCATAAATTATACAGCATAAGGTTATTTGAAAATGTGAAACTTTAGAATATTTACTGTGAGGGTTGGGTTTAGGGGTATGGGAGGGCAGGGCCATATAATAAGTGTTTTTTACAGTACAAAATACATTACGCATATGGAGAGACCCTGTAAACCACCAATACCAATGTGTGCGTGTGTGTCTGGTATTCATCAAAAATATACAAATATATTTTTGACCTTATGGGGATTTTTTTGCTTCCCTTGAAAAAAAACACCTCATAAGTCAGATGAAAGTTGGGTTTAGGGGGTAGGATTGGGGAAAGAGGGCAAATATACAGTTTAGTACAGTTGGTACAGTATAAAAATCATCAAGTTTCCATAAAAATCATCAAGTTTCCATAAAACATGAAAACTCAGAGAGAGAGAAAGAGAGAGAGAGAGAGTGTGTGTGTGTGTGTGTGTGTGTGTGCGTGCGTGTGTGCGTGCGTGCGTGCGTGCGTGTGTGTGTGTTGTGCAGCTGTAAGGTGTCATGCTGTAGTAAATAAGAGCCCTCAGGTGGCACATCAGATGGCCTGTATAACACCTGCTCTTCAAAGCTTTTAATCTGAATCCACTGCTGCCGCCAAAAACACCCAAGACAGACACTTGAAATATAGTGTGTGCTGGAACATGAATGTAAACATGCTTAACTTAATGTGGTGTGATCAAGTTTTATAAGTTTTTTGAGAAATTTAGTGTGAGAGTGTTTGTAAAATAAAAATTTCTTGTATTAAATGTATTGCCATCTGAGATTTATTAAATATGGCACATTAGCTTGAGATAGTTAGCATGAAAAATGTGGGACTGTACATTTCTGCAGTGAGCTCAGTGATCATCACAATCGCTCAAATGAAGAAGTCAACATTTTAAGTCTCCTCAACTGAATTCTTTACTTTCATTGAACAAACATGCAGTTAAATAGTTCTTATGAGTAAATTCAACACTGAGCTCAAAAATATGTCCACCTAACTTACAATTCTTGGATTTTTTTACCGTGTAGATCAGCACAAGTTATAGACTCCAATAATGAAAATGAAATGCAAATTTCAAAATCAAATTTTAATCAACACAGGTGCAAAATGGGTGAACACATGCTTTTTTGGGGGGAGAGGTTAAATAATGGCACACATACCAGTAACCAGCAACAAACATACATTAATAGATAAATAAACATAATACATGTTTTATTCCCAAACGATGCATAGTATTATGACAGTTCAGCCGTGAGTTAGGTCGTTGTTTGGGAAACGCACCTCTGCCTAATTAACATAGTTAAGCCTTTTAATTGCACTTTAAGCTGTCTTGAAAAATATCTAGTAAAATATTATGTACTGTCATAATGGCAAATATAAAAAGAAATCATTAAACTATTATGTTAAGAAATGTGTTAAACAGAAATTGGGTGGAAAAAATGTACAGTATACAGGGGGGGGGGGTAATAATTCAGGAGGGCTAATAATTCTGATTTCAACCATACTTAAGATATGTACTTAAGTACCAGATGTGCTCAAATTTTACAGAAGTAAAAATACTATCTACTACTCGTGGCATTATCTCACACTTTATTATATCTGTATTTGCACAGTGCTAAACAAACATGGAAAACACCTATATAAACATATGGTTTAATACAGATTTTGATAATATGTGTGATATCAAATTGGCCATTTTCCTATATGATATGTACATATATGTTTTCCTATATTATATGTACATATATGTACATATAATATAGGAAAACGGCCAATTTTATGTCACATATATTAAAAACCAAAACCTATATTAAAACATATGTTTATAGGTTCTTTCCATGTGGGTAGTGTTGTTTCCCTGCATACTGTAACTATTCTGGTAGGTCAAGCTGTGGAATCTGCTGAGCAACATTTGCCTAAACTTTCTCATGTCAGTCAAGAGCAGCTTTAAATGTATTTACCACAGAAACAGCAGGACTAAGCCTGGGGTCTTTTGTCATGCATGCTGCCCATCTCCCCCTGCCAATCACCCAGATAGAGAGAGAGAGAGAGAAAAAGACGGAGACTGAGAGAGGATGAGGCAGGCCTGCGGTGCCAGACAGTATACAGGTCCAGCAAGGCAATGCGGATCCAGCTGGTAATGAGGTGGCAAATTGCTGCATTAAAGTCGACGAGAGAGAAACCCTATGAAGCCTTCAGTCAGTCAATCACAGAATAGAGAAGCCCCTGAGGGCCTGACCTGGGATGGTTCCCCATACGTCTCCTCCTGTCCAGAGTGACCAACAATGCCGAACACTTTTTATTGATCACCCTAGAAGACTTTTCACTGACTTGTCATTTCCTTGCAGCATTTGAAGAATTGTTGCCTTCTCTTTATGGGACAGATGTGTGGACAACACTGTCAACTCTACAGTCTGAGCACTAAATTCCTCACATCACCTCTATACAGAGGATGTGAGGCCATTAAATAATTTGCACCCTATTTAAAAACTATCAATCTTTTGTAAAACCACCAACGAATTAAATTGAAATTAGATTTTTTTTTGTTCAATAATTGGAGAAATCCTTAAAATTCAGTATATAAATTCACTCAAAATGAAAATTTTATAACTTTATTACACTATTTCCAAACCTTTATGAGTTTTTTCTTCTGTTGAAGACTAAAGAAGATATTTTAAAGAAAGCTAAAAGTCTAAAACCATTGACTTTCATAATAGCAAAACCAAATACTTTGTAAGTCAATGTTTTCCAGCTTTCTTCAATATACAGTATGTGTTCAACAGAAGAAGTAAAGTCAGACAGGTTTGGAACAAGTGGATGGTGAGTAAATGGTGATAGAATGGTGAACTACAGTATACCTTTAATATAAAGGAATGGAATTGGGAGGAAAAATCGAGGTCAAGAAAAACTGAAAAACTGTGAACCCTAGAGCATGTAAAAGAGCATTCCTTGCCCGTAATTATTTTAGAAGTGCTAACATTTGAATGAAAGCCACAGATGTTTAGGCTAGAACCCGCTTTAATCATAAAAAAAGCTTTATGATGCCTAAACCGTATTATTATCGAATTACTCTAGCCGTCCCCTCAAATGCTTAATCTACTGCAATTGCATTGTGCATGCACAATAAACAAGTCAGCCTTGCAATTAGTGCAACACAGCGTGGTTAAAGAATACACACATTTAACAGCTAAAACAAAGCCAGAGCTGTGTGTTTTGTGTATTGTGAGCTCACCAAAGGCACTTGAATCTTTCATTATGTGATTAAGGGGCCTGCCTTGATCCCTCTCCAATTGAGTTGTCTCTTTCATTCTGGAGGCCTAATTGGAGTCAGAGTGATTTAAGCAGTTTTAACAAGGTCACAATTTAACGTTGTAGATTTGCCTTGGTATAGAAGGACATAAGGGCGCAAGCTGTTCAAAGACCTGGGTATGTATTTCTGGTAAAGCATTTTTCCTCTATATGAGACCAATCCCCTGATCATTAATCTGGTTTCTTGTAAGTGAAATAACGCTGCTTTAACTGCATTTTCCTAATTGTAAGCAGACATTTTATGAGAGAGCAGTGACAGACGCAGTGGCATGAGTTGCCACTCAACTATGCGCATTGCATCGTTGCATGGAGCATGATGGCGAATCATAATTACGGTCAGAGAACAGTCATCACCACGACATTGAAAAAATTTATGGGAACAAGCAGATATTCATCCAAAAAAATTATTCTAACAACGACGAGTTGCAATGCTGGAATGAACCCTTATTCAAGTCTTTGCAGACTAGACTAATCCCAGTTGCCCTTTATTTGGGGTGGGAGCCACAAATCTCAGTGGGCGTCTGGAGCAGAGGTGGCCAACTCCTGCCTCTTCTGATTAAAAAATGTTGTCATTAAGAATAAACAGGCCACCTCAGAAAGGACTCTATAATTGTTATTATCTTTCAATGGGGCCATTAAAGCGGGAGCAATCAAAGGGGTCAGGCGCCGGCGGAATGCAAGGTGCTTACATCAATGCGAGTCCGCTCAGAGCCTGTAGAGGTGGGTGCAAAAGGGGCACCCTATGATGTCACTCAGCCCCCAGCAAGCTTTCTCATGGGAAAAGTAACACTTCGCTCGGCCCACCATAAAAGAGGAGAACGAGCCATAACAGTAACAAGTGCAACCGGTGTGGCCGTTTGATGTGAACATGTTATCTGTCCCCTTGGCTTTTTTGTTTTCTATTCAGAGCATAAACGTGATCATTGAAGTGGTCTGCTCCATCTTCTCCAGGCACAAAAGTCTTTCACTAATTGCTGCCACATCAAATAAGTAGGAACAAGAACGAATGGGAGCCTTGGGAAGAAAAAAAAGAAGCAGCAGAATGTTTCTTAAAGCTGGTTGGACTTTTTTGTGTGATCTCCCATCAAAGATTGCGCTGGCTGGTTCGAGGAGGTGGTGGAGGGCAGCCGAAGGGTAGGGGGTGGTTATAGCACAGGAAAGACCTCTTCACAGATTAGTTCTGCATCGGCAGCCATTTGCTATTCGATTCGGGAGCAACCAATCCAGTGGCTGCCCTCTCATTGTCTTCTTGCGACGAGCAGGAACAGTGGCCTGCGAGCCGGGGAACAAAAGCTTGGACCAATGGAACCCCGTGTGTTTTCAAAGTGTAACTCCTCTCCTTGCCGTCACGGCCCAGTGATATGAGTGTCTTGGGGCCCTGGCCCGCACCACACAGAGCAAGAAAAAGCTGTCAATTCAGGGGCCCTTTCAAAGGCACATCACTTTTGTGCAAACAGGCCCTGAAAGTCACAGTCCATATACTTCCCAAAGCATGCTCCCAGTTAAAGAGCCATTGACTATCTTTGGATCAAATGTGATTTGTCTTGACCCCCCTGCCCCTCTCCCTCCTCACCCTCCACCTCCTTCTCCTTCTCTTTTTGACCCTCTGCATTCTTGTTTCCCAATTGTGTCGTCTTTGTTGAAGTTCTGTTGGAAGTGGAGATTGATGGGGGAAGGGGAGAAGGAGCCATCTCGTCCCAGGAAACTGCCTGCGATCACCATTATGGATCTCTCATTGGATCTTGTCAAGGTCACGACCTGCCGGTATGCACAGGCGGCCATGGAGTGCCATCACGCCAGCGGGTTAGGAGGCTGTTGCTTTGAAAGTTGGAAGATAAACATATCTGATGAACTCCAATCCTTCAGCACTACTCATATTTTATCAGAGCGCCATGCATCGTTGTCACTCACAGATACGTAAGCTGTCGGGTTACATGGACAAGAGCTGTACATGTGCAGAAGGGAGATGCAAGTTACTTCCTGGGAACTGAACCCGAACCACGTAAGTGATCAAAACAAGTCACAACTGATAAAGGTTGTCTCAGATGACCACGTCAGATCTGCGTATGTTCTCAGAAAGGTGAAAAGTGCAGGTCCAGTAGCTGTTACAATGATCAGAGGGCCACCGGCTGCCACTCAGACATGATGATACACTGTAAGCCTGAGCAAGAGGCCGGCTGTACTGTTTTTTTTCCCCATTGAACTTCAGTCTCTAAATATAAATGTTGTAAATATTCCACTGGTGTGGCCCAGTGCTGAAATCTCTGACTGCTGTTATGACCAATATTTGAGGGGGTGAGCAAATACAATACTAACACATAAGTACTTGTGAAATTCCCTTAGATTTTTGTGCTCCTGATTATTAAATCACAATCATAGTTATCCTCTACTGTTTCATTCATCTGAAGACTGTGAATCTAGTTTGCTTACTTCACTACAGCCTGTGATCCATCTAGATAGTGTTGGTAGTAAGAGGAATGTGATTATAGTAGTATATTACTTTTTGCTGACCGCAGTAATATAACAGTTTGTTTGTAATATTATTACTCGTTACAATCTCAGTATTGCAAGTTACTAAAGAATGTAAGGTACTGAAGAATGTAATTTTTGGGCAACAAGATATTGTGGGTTTCCTCCAGGTGCTTTAGTTTCCCCCACAGTCCAAAGACATGCAGTACAGGTGAATTGAATGACCTAAATTGGTCTTAAGTGTGTGAGTGTGTGAATGTGTAAGTGTATGGGTGTTTCCCTGTACTGGGTTTTGGCTGGAAGGGCATCCACTGTGTAAAACATTCAATTCAATTCAATTTTATTTATAAAGCACTTCAAAACAACTCAGTTGACCAAAGTGCTGACAATAGATAATAAAAAAGCATAGCAAATACTTGAAAATAAATAAATAATAAACATAAAATGTCAACATCTCATGCTGTGCTAAAAGCCAAATTGAACAAGTGGATTTTAAGAAGATATTTAAAAAGAGTAATGGAAGAGGCTTGTCTAATATACAACGGCAACTGTTTTTTCCCCATTGAACTTCAGTCTCTAAATATAAATGTTGTAAATATTCCACTGGTGTGGCCCAGTGCTGAAATCTCTGACTGCTGTTATTACCAACATTTGAGGGAGTGAGCAAATATAATACTAACACATAAGTACTTGTGAAACTCCCTTAGATTTTTGTGCTCCTGTTTATTAAATCAGGAGTATATTACAAAATAGGCCGGAATAGTTGGTGGTTGGTAGACCCCTGATTAAAAAAGGGTCTAAGCTGAAGGAAAATTATGCCTCGTTTTTACGAGGTATGGTACGACTCGCTACGGGTCACCATTATCAGGCTTGTGTCTCCACTGCCAAAGAGTACCAATGGTATTCTTTTGGTAGGCGTGGTGTATGACAAAAAGTTTCAGTCGATGTCATTCTAGTTCGAGGAAATGTCAAAGTAAAGCTGTACAGGTCGCTTACATATCATACAAGAAGCACTTTTCACAAAACAGAGGCTTTATACAAACAAAAACGTTTCTATAAATGTTCATTACTAAGCTTTCTAACCTGATTATAATTGTAGATCAATGAATCACGCACACGTTATTATCATCAGCTCAAGTTAATTATTTCAAATAAAGATGCGCTGCGAGCGATCGCAAGATCTCTCGAGAAAATGAAACCACTAGCACTTTTAGACAGCCTCGTACACAACAACAGTACACAGGGTAGATTCTGCTCATCTTCTTGGCTTTGTGGCTCTTTATTATATGTATATAGTATTACGGTGTTATTATGGATGTTTCGGCTGTGTATTTAAAAATGGCACTTCCTTTGTTTTCATTCTCCTGACTTGTGCAAGTGCTAGCGACATTTCTCTGTAAACCAATAGTGTTCAGCATGTCTGGCTCTGAGTCTGGTACCCTTTTGTTGTGCTAGGTACCCTTTGGAAAGGGTACCCAAAAAGTAGTATGGTGCGGTTTGCATTTTTGGTACCTTTTGACAGTGGCCATAAAACCTTTTGACAGTGGCCATAAAAGTGTACCAAATTGTACCGTACCATAACATACCATACCGTTAATGAATGAACAACGCAAGATATTCATGCTGCAGCACCAGAGAAATAATTTGCAGGTAAAGTAGTATGTATTTGTATTATATTTACTAGAGTCCGATGTATCATATCATCCCTGTTAGCAAATTCCCTGTCAAAACCAGCAATGACAAAGTAAACTACAGTATATGGTTTATATAGACAGTGTTATAAATTAGGCTACAGTATGTCTGTGCTTTGATTTGCCATCTTTGTAAAGTTTAGAATGCTAAGTATAGAAGCATGTCCATTCATTGTTTGTCATAATTTCATTTATTAATGTAGCAAAATAGGATTGTGCTTATTAATCAATAAACACACAAATGAACACAAATATTGTAAAGTAACCAATTACACTCTAATGGGAATACTAATGGGAAACTGACAGTAATCAGTAATATATAATGTATTCAATTCAGGAAAAAACATCTAAATGGCCTGACTGCTTCTTCGACATTCATTTTAATCTTGCCAATCCTTGTGTTGTGCATGAGACAGACTGTTAGCATGCGGGCAGGCCCCTTAATGCTAAAAATATTTGACGAAGGCCTTGTAGGCCCTGTCAGAAGGGCATGGTGTTTGTACATGGACGATGGCAGGTCTAAAAATACTTATTATACCACTGGGAATCTTATCCTTAGCTTGCAGTGGCAAGATTGAAAGGCTGGACTCTTAAGAGGAAATGATCCAGGTGTATAGCAAGAAATTCCGCTTAACTATGCCTAGCATGTAATGGGTTACGATGGTTCCTATGGGTTGCTAGGGCATTGATACATTGTATGTGGTTTAACTACCCTGCTAAAAAATCCAGCTTAAACCAGCCTAAGCTGGTTAGCTGGTTTAGCTGGTCGACCAGCCTGGTTTTAGAGGGAGTTTGGCCATTTCCAGGCTGGTTTCCAGCCATTTCCAGCCTGGTCTTAGCTGGTCAGGCTGGAAAATGATCAGCTAAAACCAGCTTGACCAGCCTGGTTTTGGCTGGGTTCCCAGCCTGGCTAGGCTGATCAAGCTGGTTTTAGCTGGTCATTTCCCAGCCTGACCAGCTATGACCAGGCTGGAAATGGCTGAAAACCAGCCTGGAAATGGCCCAAACTCCTCTAAAACCAGGTTGGTCAACCAGCTAAAACCAGCCAACCATCCTAGGCTGGTTTAAGCTGGATTTTTTAGCAGGGTATACTGAGTATACTTCATTGATCATAGACTAGTATGAATGTGTCAACTCAAAATGTGTTAGGGTCCACCTAATCTAGATAGGAGTGCACAGAGCATCTTCATACATTCTCTTGAGGGTGAATTAGCATTTGAACAACACATCGCATCAACTACTACAATGCAGGGGTGTCCAGTCTATCTCCTGGAGTGCCACTGTCATGCAGAGTTTAACCGCAACCCCAGTTGAACACAACTGAACCAGCTAATTAGGCTGATAATCTTCAGGATTACCAGAAACCTTCAGCCAGGTGTGTCAAGTTAAACTTGGCAAGATTTTGGCCATCTAAAAGAATGACACCCCCATTTATAGCAGTATGTTTTAAAAAAAACATGCATAAACTGAAATATCTACTCATACAATGCATTTTCTTCTGACGACAAAACATCTACCGCATGCACTGTGCACAAGACAAAGCCACAAACATTATTTAATCAGATTTTTTGAACACAAGACTCTGGTCTTACCTTTAATTGAAATCTTAGAGTAGATAAAAATTCAGCACAACATTTTTTTATTTTCTTTTTAACTAATTGCTGGCAGACATTTCAATTTGAAGATGACATTTTCATTTGATACATTTGGGGCAGATTTACATTTAAGCCCAATATATATTTTGGATGAACGCTTGTTGGCGGTAATTGTGGGTGGCACAGTGGATCAGTGGTTAGCACTGTCGCCTCACAGCAAGAAGGTCGCTGGTTTAAGTCCAAGCTGAGCCAGTTGAAATTTCTGTGTGCAATTTGCATGTTCTCCCCGTGTTGGCGTGGGTCTCCTCTGGGTGCTTCGGTTTCCCCCACAGCCCAAAGACATGCCCTATAGGTGAATTGGGTAAACAAAATTGGCCTTAGTGTTCGAGTGCGTGTGTGAATGAGAGAGTGTATGGGTGATTCTCAGTACTGGGTTGTGACTGGCTGGGTATCCGCTGCGTAAAACATATGCCGGAATAGTTGGCAGTTCATTTTGCTGTGGCGACCACTGATGAATAAGAGACCAAGCTGAAGGTAAATGAATAAATTTGCAAATGCTCCCTATACTGACACTGAAATAAAGTCTTTAAAGAGTCATGAATCCCCCCCCCCCTTGTTTCAGCAGGGTGTTTTCACACCTCTAGTTAAAAAAAATCAGGAAAGTGGGTGAGTCCAGCTTTGTTTAGGTGGGAGTGTCTTGTAGCGAAAGAGGGAAGGGTTTGAATAAAAATGTTTTTCACAGAGGCAAAACAACACACTGAGGCAGGGGAGAAAAAGACAGTGACTGTTCACATGGGCATCAGTAATCAATTTTTTTGCCAAATTATTAATTTGTCAACTTTAACTGCAGTTTGGCACTTTCACTTTCATTTAGGAACATTTCATTCATGCCCCCATGACAAACGAGATATTGCGAGGAACTGCTGGAAGAGAAAACTCTGCATTTCTCAGTACCTCTGTAACTTAGATGACGCCACCTACACTCCATAGGTAGTGTCAGAAAGCCATGTGTGTATAGACTATCCTGTTACAAAATGCGGCGAAAATCCTACATGACGGTACTAGTTTGATTAAGGTGTTTACGTTTACATTCGGAGATCAGCATTTACAGCAGATTTTTCAGTCCATAATATTGTAGTGATATTAACGTACTGTTAACTTAGTAACTAAATCATTTTGACTGAAAAGAGTACTAAAAGAGTACTGCTGACAATACAAACTAACTTTGCCATCTGAATAAACATAAACAACGAGCATTGATCACACACTTACCAAATCTGTAGAGACAGGAATATCAACACAAACTGGAACCACATCTTTTTAAAAAGAAGACGAGTGGCAAATCCGAATTTAATAATTTCCATATGTGAAAAGCTCTTGGGTAAAAAACCTCATAGCGGGGAAATGGAAACAAAACTTTTTTGCAGCATATTTCTTAACGCGACACTGACGACCCATGTCTCTAAACAATTTTTCTTCTTTCACTTGCTTTAATTACGAACAATTAAAGACACATTTTTTGGCATGTTTTTAGCACCTTTCTGGACTGAGTGAGTCAGGACCATTGCTGTCTTTGGAGGATTAGAGAGCTCTCAGATTTCATCCAAATCTGCTCCAAACGTGAACAAAGGTCTCGTGGTACTAGAACGACATGAGGGTGAGTGTTTAATAACAGAATTCAAATTTTTGGGTGCACTAACCCCTTAAAGTTTAGGGGTGTAGTTTCATGCTTACCTTCTTCAAAAAATGTCTTTGTACGAATTGTAAAATAGTACTGAATTGTTTGAAACAAGGTCAGTTGAATCACTCATAAAACCACATCTCACCTCCACAAACCACACAATTTGAGGTATCACTGTCTGGGATGTGTTCCACATCAGAGTCTCCAAGTTGGGGTTAAAATGTTGAGTATGCGCTAAAACAATACTGATGCTTGCCTTGGAAAACATCATTAAGTAATGATCAGATCGCATCCAATATCTTGTGCAATATCTTTTCTCTTGTTTAATTTTATGCTAAAATGAATCTTTAAGAAAGTGATGTGAAGTAAATCCACAATTTTATAGCTTCATAATCGCCCACTGGAGATTCTAATCTGCCCCGTCTGCCCAATTCCTTTCCATTTCTAACTGATCCCCTTAAATCTGTCATTCTTTTGTAACCCAAGGGAACATGGACGTGGGCTTTTTTTAAAAACTGTGTCATGGCCTCAACGAGGCACGGTGTATGTCTCCTGGGTCTGAAGTCGGGATTAGGTGTGTGATAATCTCTTTGTTTAGAACAGGCTTTGTCATTTGATTTGGGATTTTCTGGGACAAAAAGCAACAAGGACGAGGGGATAAGGTGAGTGGCCTTTTGTCAAAATAATGGGAAAATCCAGATTTGCTTAGTGCTGTAAAAAATGTTTACTCAGTGGAATTAAGAGTGTATGCCTGTGTTTGCGATTGGCAAGTGAAAGGGATTGTCGTTATAAGGTTGAGATAACAAACATATTAGAGCTTTGATTTATAAATTACTCTTTTTTTCATTATTATTATTTGATTATTCAAGAGTAAAATGCATCTACCAGTCTATTTTAGTCATTACCAAATGATGTTTCAGTAACACTTTAGTTTAAGTACCAGTTTTTACTATTATCTAGTGGCTTAGTACCAGTGTTCCCACAGGTCATGGAATTTCTGGAATATTATGGATTTTAAAAAGTCTATTCCAGACTTTGAAAGTCAAGGATTTTAATATATTTTTGTCCAAGTCATGGAATATCAGGGATTTTTTGTTTGCCTTTTAAAAATTGTACCTCTAATTTACAGCAGAGAAAATCAATTAAACATGTCATGTTTTTTCCTGGGAATAATTTTTCTGAAGGAGCTGTTGACAAGGAGTTGAACCAGATTATGGTATAAATACAAACAATACAAACATAAAAATAAAACAAAACAAAAAAACCTGAAATGAGTTATGTGGAATAACACAAGGAGAAAGTGCTAAACTGTTGAAATGTATTTAATACTTTATATAAAAGGCTTTTTTGGTCATGGTAGCCTAAAGACGCCTCTCATATGGAGAATAAAGTCACATGCATTGCTCAGGTGAGAGTTATTCACAGACTTTAACAGAGTGTAAAAATATTGATGGTTCTGTGGGTCTAGTTGGTCAGATCTGATCTTTATTTTGTATTTCCTATTGGATTCAAGTCAGGTGATTAGCTGGGCCATTCCACAGCTTGATTTTCTTTCTCTGAAAGCATTTGAGAGTTTCCTTGGCTGTATTTTGAATCATTGTCTTGCTGAAATGTGGTTTCATATTCATTCTTAGCTAATATTTATGTACAATGATGAAGGGCAGAGGGTTGCTGAATAAATACTGTGAGTTTTCAGCTTCTCTCTGTGCTTTCTCTGCCTTTCTACAACTCACTTTCTTCATGTGTTTAATACATTTCCCTGTGTCACTTTATATTATTACACATAACTTCATTTGTAATATAATTAGTTTAGTGTTCTTTGCATATATGGATTTCTTTGGTTGTTACCAACACCCGGTGAAAATTTCAAATTAACAGCACTTTGGTAATCGGAAAAATGGGGACTTCAGTGCTTATTTTCCCCACTGTATGAACATTTTTTATTATTGCAAGCAAAAACGACTCATTTGGGAGCAAATTGTCTACAAATGTATGGCAATATTTCTGCCATTATGTTGTGAAATATGTACACGAATTTGCACTTTGTTGCTTTTTAAGGGGCGATGCAGTGGCGCAGTAGGTAGTGCTGTCCCTTCACAGCAAGAAGGTCACTAGTTCAAGCCTCAAGTTTCTGTGTGGAGATGGCATGTTCTCCCTGCGTTTGCATGGGTTTCCTCCACAGTCCAAAGACATGCGGTACAGGTGAATTGGGTAGGCTGAATTGTCCGTAGTGTATGAGTGTGAATGAGTGTGTATGGGTGTTTTCCAGTGATGGGTTGCAGCTGGAAGGGCATCCGCTGCGTAAAACATGTGCTGGATAAGTTATAAGCCTTTTATACCTTTATTAAGGTCGTTGGTTCAATTGTCAGCTGGGTCAGTTGGCATTTCTGTATGGAGTTTGCATGTTCTCACCGTGTTTGCTTGGGTTTCCTTCGGGTGCTCCGGTTTCCCCCACAGTCCAAAGACATGCGTTGTAGGTGAATTGGACACATGAACACAATAATGCTTTTAATGAATTGGAATAAATAAATAGGAAAGGGAAAAAATTCAACAAACTAATTTCAACTTAAAGTTTTTTGTTTTTACAGTTACATCAATTCTTTTTAGTTCTGCTTACTAATTTGGGTTTACAGTGTACACTGGCCAATATTTAGACAATAAAAATGTTAGGTAATGGTTATTGTCTTTACTTAAATGTTTAGTTTAGCTTACTTGATCATTTTAAGGCAATCTGTTTCCTAATATTTTCCTAGTAATGTGAAAACTAATGAGAAGTTAACACAACTAAATATTTTGAGTCAACGGTACTGAAGTTTACTTCATTACGAAATTGTTAATACAAACTGTTTTAAATTATGCTCACTTAAAATTAATACACTATTTTTCTTATAAATTTTAAGGCAATCAATTTCCTCAATGTTTCTAAGTAAGGTCAACTTATTACATAAGGGGATTAATAAAGGGATTAATAAGATTAATAAAGGGACTAAGCCGAAAAGAAAATTAATAAAGGGACTAAGCTGAAAATGAATGAATGAATGAATGAATGAATGAATGAACAAATAAATGTGTGTTGCGATAATGTCACATGACTTGTCTAAAGCCAGTTACACTCAGCCATGTCTACACTGTAAACCCCTGTTGTCCACTGTAAACCTACTGTTGTCATTACTAAAGATATTAGGTTAATATAACTTGACATTACTTAAAATACCAAGTTTTGGCATCAAATGCTCAATACTTTTTATGTTCTTTGAACTTAACATTTAAATTTCTTTAAACGATTCACCATGTCTCTGTTTAAAATGATTGGTTGTGCTTGAAATTCTGCCTTGACAACCACACTGATTGGTCGATATATTTTATATGACACAAGGTGGTCATTTTGCTTGTGATGCTGAATTTTGCTAAAGCGTAGCAGGACAGAGACACTACCTGAACCTCTGACGAAAGAGAAAAGTTTAATTAGCAAGTAAATATATAAATGCTTATATCCATTTTTCTTGATTGATATACAGAGGCGACACAGTGGCGCAGTGGGTAGTGCTGTCGCCTCACAGTAAGAAGGTTGCTGGTTTGAGTCCCGGCTGGGTCAGTTAGCATTTCTCTGTGGAGTTTGCATGTTCTCCTCGTGTTCACGTGGGCTTCCTCCGGGTGCTCCCAAGTCCAAAGACATGCACTATAGGTAAATTGGGTAAGCTAAATTGTCTGTAGTGTATGTGTGTATGTCCTGGTCCTCCAGGTTGGGGGGTGAGCGTTGGGCTAACTACCCACCTCAAAAAAAAAAATTGATGTCACGAAACACCAACATGATGCGGCTAAATATCTACATCAATATAAACAGCCCTGGAAGTAAGTAAAGAATATAAAAGCTAAAAAAAATAATCAGTTTAGTTTATTAGCCATTTTTAGTTATCTGTACCTAAACTTTTAAGTTCTCTTTAATTAAACATTTAAGTTTATTCAATGAAGAGACCGCATTTGGTTAACTCAATTAATTGAGTTGTCGATTCCCCATTATTCAGATGAACTGAGGGAATCACTTTCCTCAAATCATTTGAGTAGTCTCAACTTATTAGGGTTTACAGTGTACGATGACTCAAGGTATTGCACATCAGATGAGCATATTCTATATGCAAATAAAATGTTATTTAATATAAAACAATGCAGATGATGCAGAAGAAATTTGAACAGTGTCTTTATTGGCCAAATAATATCTCCAGAATTTTTTTTTTAAAATACCAAACTTTCCAAATTTGCGCAACATTTTGCAGTAATTACAAAATTGCATAGTTCTGGAGAGACAAAGCAGCTGACTGTTTTTTATTCATTATGGAAATTCTGCAAAATTTAAGTAAATGAAAGTGAGGAAAAGGTTATTTAGACTAGGAACCCTGCATTACCTGCCTATTATTAAAATGGCTGTTTATTAATTCTTAAAAAGTAAATATTCCACATGATCTCCAGCAACTTCTGTGGGTTTTTTTGTGCCAAATGGTTTGTTAATAGTAAGAATTCTACCTTAAAATAAAGTGTGACCTATAGTCAAGATCTTCACGTCCTTATTGTTCCCATCTGAAAATATAAGAAACACTGTTGTTCCCCTACAGAGCAATAGCATTGCTTCTATTTAAGAAAGAGGGGTCTGAACTCAATTTAAGGACCCTTTTGTTGGTATTACCTGAGAAAGCAGTGGAGGGTCTGTCGGGCAAGACCACCATGCAGCATATCGCCTCCCAGCAGTCGACTGGGGGACTATTGGTGGGAGGCAGGGGGTCATATTCTCTTTTAGTCTGGGAGTTAGCGCTCTGCCACCAGGAGGGAGGCCCGGCCACAGTAGGGAAAAAATATCCCAAATCCCCGAACACTAACTCGCACAGCTGGGTAGAGGCAGAGAGACAGTGGCTGAAAAGCAGATTCAGTCAGCCTACAGCAACTCCCCCCAATCGCTCGGCCCACCTCCCAAGACCCATTCAGAGCAAAGAGAGAGAGAGACAGACATGGAGAACACAGACTAACAGGTCACACAAGATCATTCGCTTTGAACCTAACCACACCAAACACTATCAACACACCATTAATGCTGCAGCCTGTGCACCTGTACCTGTCTGAACTGTAAGCTGTACAGGACGCCCTATTGAGGGTGGAAGAGGGCTACGGGACTCACAAAGGGTTAAAAGTTCCCCTTCAGAGGACATCAGACTTGAAGGGTTTCTCAGTGTCGATAATTTGTCTAGAATAACTGCTGTGAACCGCTTGCCTTTAAAAAAGAAAGCAAAAGAAAACCTTTTTTCGCCCAAACCCACATTGCTGTAGGTCTATGCTGAATGAGCACTTCAGAGTTCTTAAAGAGCTCTTGCTGTCAGAATGGAATTTGGAGTGACCACAGAACAGTCGTGTCCAGACCGTGAACGTCTCTCTAATATTCTGTTTCATCTGTTTATACACTTTTTTTGAGAGAGAGAAATTCAAGCAGTCGTATATTGAAATCACATCAATAACTGGTAAGACTCAGAAGCAGTAATGCTTTTTATTATACAAGTCATACTTTGTGGCCATAGATCATCTTATCAATGATAAATTTGTTATATTATTGTTTATTTATGATATAAAGTTGAAGTCAGAATTATTAGCCCCTGTATTTTTCCCCCAATTTCTATTTAACGGAAATAAGCTTTTTTCATCAAATATTTCTAAACAATAGTTTTGATAACTCATTTCTAGTAATGGATTCTTTTATCTTTAGCTATGATGACAGAACATACTATTTGACTTTTATTTTTGTAATTCAGTTTTTATTCCAAAAATGAAAATATACAATTTTTACAATCAGACAGAAAAATACTTTTAACCATTATTACCCTATGTACAGTGCAAGTATTTATATCTGAAAAGTATTCATAGCGCTTCACTTTTTCCACATTTAAATGAATTAAATTAATTTATTTCTTCAAAATTATACACCCCATAATGACAATGTGAAAAAAAGATGTTTTGAAAATGTTGCAAATTTATAAAAAAATAAAAAACCTGAAAAATCACATGTGCATAAGTATTCACAGCTTTTGCTCAATACTTTGTTGATGCACCTTTGGCAGCAATTACAGCCTCAAGTCTTTTTGAATATGATGCCACAAGCTTGGCACACCTGTCTTTGGCAATTTTGACCCATTCCTCTTTGCAGTACCCCTCAAGCTCTGTCAGGTTGGATGGGCAGCGACGGTGTACAGCCATTTTCAGATCTCTCCTGAGATGTTCAATAGGATTTAGGTCTGGACTCTGGCTGGGCCACTCAAGGACATTCACCGAGTTGTTGTGAAGCTGCTCCATTAATATTTTTGCGGTGTGCTTTGGGTCATTGTCCTGCTGGAAGATGAACCGCCGCCCCAGTCTGAGGTCAAGAGCAGTCAGAAGCAGGTTTTCATTGAGGATGTCTCTGTACATTGCTGCATTTATCTTTCCCTCTGTCTTGACTAGTCTTCCAGTTCCTGCTGCTAAAAAACATCCATGCTTCACTGTAGGGAGGTATTAACCTGGTGATGAGCGGTGCCTGGTTTTCTCCAAACGTAATGCCTGGCATTCACTCCATAGAGTTCAATTTTAGTCTCATCAGACCAGAGAATTTGGTTCCAGATGTCTTAATTAATTTTAAATTCCAGGTGTGCTGCTTGATGCCCTTTACTAAGGAGTGGCTTCCGTCTGGGTACTCTACCATACAGGCCTGATTGGTGGATTGCTTTACAGTTGGTTGTCCTTCTGTAAAGTTCTCCTCTTTCCACAGAAGAACGCTGGAGCCCTGACTAAGGCCCTTCTCCCTGATCACTCAGCTTAGATGGCCAGCCAGCTCTAGGAAGAGTCCTGGTGGTTCCAAACATCTTCCACTTTCAGATGATGGATGCCACTGTGCTCATTTGAACTTTCAGAGCAGCAGAAATTTTTCTGTAACCTTTCTCAGTCTTGTGCCTTGAGACAATCATGTCTCGGAGGTCTACAGACAATTCCTTTGTCTTCATGCTTGGTTTGTGCTTTGACATGCACTGTCAACCCTGGGACCTTATATAGAGAGGCGTATGCCTTTTCAAATCATGTCCAATCAACTGAATTTACCACAGGTGAACTCCAATTAAGCAGCTGAAACATCTCGAGAATGATCAGTGGAAACAGAATGTACCTGAGCTCAATTTAGAGCTTCACGCCAAAAGCTGTGAATACTTAAATACATGTGATTTTTCATTTTATTTTATTTTTTATAAATTTGCAACATTTTCAAGACATCTTTTTTCACATTGTCATTATGGGGTATTGTGTAGAATTTTGAGGAAATAAATAAATTTAATATATTTTGGAATAAGGCTGTAACATAAAAAAATGTGGAAAAAGTGAAGAGATATGAATACTTTCCGGATGCACAGTATATCCCCATCCCCCCACCCAGTTATACAGTATGCACACCAGGAAACACAGAATGACTGTATAGACCAAGCTATTCGATAAATTACATTCAATTTGACATTCGTAGTATCAGATGAGGGTTAAGTGTTCAAGATTTCTTTGACGTCACTTATATAGATTTTCCACACCGTCAGAATGTCTAGTTTAGTATGTTGATTCGTGCTGATGACAGTTCCTGATACAGCATTTCCAATAGTGAATGCAACTCGTGCTTAACAGAGAGATCATGAAGGGGTTTCTACCTCTGTATCAACATTTTCTTTGCAGCAGTTAGTAGCTTTGCATCTAAGGGAAATTGAGAGTTATCATTCAATAATACTTCAATACAGAATCTTTGGGGAAACACATTTTTGTAACTTTAAAATGTCCAGCACAGAATCCCAAAGTTTTTGCACCTCCGGACATTCCCACATCATATGTAAAAAGGTATCTGGACGCTGTGGTTCACAGAACTTACAATAAGGATGTGGAGATAAACCTATGATCTGTAGTATACATGTAGTTAAAAATGCCCTGTGAATAGTTTTCAAGTGAGTAAACTGGTGATTAGGGTTTGTGGAAGCGTGGAATGTATCCATACTCTATGGTGTCTTATGAGCATTTAGTGCTGCCTTTATTTTAAAATATATAAATAGAGTGTTGGGGGATATATTAAATTTGTTAACCACCTCTTAAAAACATAATATTTTACTTGCTATTTTTCAAGATACTAGTATTCAGCTTAAAGTACAAGGCTTAAATAGGTTTTTTAGGCAAGTCATTGTATAACAGTAGCTGTAGACAATTGAAAATAATATTGCTTAAGGGGGCTAATAATATTGATCTTAAAATGGTTTTTAAAAACAAAAAACTGCTTTTATTTTAGCCTAAATAATACAAATAAGACTTTGTCCAATATTATAGGAAATACTGTGACAATTTTCTTGCTCTGTTAAACATCATTTAGCAAATATTTGAAAAAATGATTCACAGGAGGGCTAATAAATCTGAACTGTATAAATATCTTAAAAGTAAGTGTATTTTAATTCCCTACTAATTCAGAGTAAATCCTTCATTACCACAATCTCCCAAGTATGCATCATTAACTTGAAAAATGAGACTTAATGTAGACAATAACCTATAAGTAGGCGTTGATGTTAAGATCAGCTTTGATATTGATGGTTGAATTGTTTTCTTCATTCGATTAGCTATTTGATGGTTTATTAATGTAATTCGTAAGGTGTTAAAACTGCTTGCTCAAGCCATGTTCAAGCTTTACTTTATGTTCAACTTCTTGATCTCTGAACCCTCAACTGCTAACAGGTTGTTCAGTGATGATTTTGCTGAGAGCTTTGGCAGATGGTGACATCTAGTGGTTCGTAGCTTTCATTTGGAGGACCTGAGTGTGGATTGTTTAATGTTTAAACAGAACTGTATGAATGAAGAATCATGTATTACAATCATATATCGATTCCAGTACGTGTATATATATATATATATATATATATATATGTTGTTTTTTTTGTAGATTTGTTTGATAAATAAACAATAAAGCACTGTACAAAAGAAACTATACATTTACTGGAATAAATATACTGTATGATTGTAATACATGGTTCTAACAAGTAAATATTATTGCACACTCAAAAAAGTGACGTTTGCTGCTTGTTCAAACTACTTGTTTAAAATGAGCTGAATCAACACAATTCTTGAGGCTGTTTTGGGACAACTTAATTGTTTAATGTTCTAGCCACTGAAATTTGTAAAAACTAATAACTTAATTCCTTCATGTTGTCCCAACACAAATCAATTGTGTGGTACCCAGAGTTTTTTTACAGTGTGCATACCCTGAACTCTTCGACCAAGATGAGAAAGTCTTTTGAAGTGAAGTTTATTTATAAACTAATTTCGAGAGGATCCCGTGCTTATGATTGGTTGCAGCTGGCACCACATTATTCAATTTATGATTACCCATTCAGACGATTCCTAAGCCACTATAAATACCATATAAGTTCCATATAACAGCCATCTTCGCTTAGAAGAATCCCCCCTTCAACCCCTACTCCTCCTCCTTTCCTAGATGGTTGGCACATTGGCCCAGTAGTTAGCACTGTTGCCTCACAGCAGGAAACATCACTGGTGCTAGTCCTTACCAAGTCAGCTAACGTTTCTGTGCAGTTTACACGTTCTCTCTGTGCTCACGTAGGGTTTCCCCCAGGTTCCCTGGTTTCCTCCCACCGTCTAAAAACATGAAACTTAAGTTAATTGACTAATCCAAATCAGCACCATAGACATGCTCCTAGTAAGAAGTTATCTCATAAGAGCAATCACTATCTGTTCATTAGCTACTACAGCAGGGGAGTTCTCGAGATCTACCTGAGCTCAAACTCCCCACTCACCTTGCAAACTGGAGATAGCCCCGGGCTCGAGGATCTTATGAGCTCAGGTCTCTCTCTCCCGGGTTCAGCATGCCAAACAAGCTTTACAATCAATCATCAGCTAAGTGTGAACTCTTGAAATAATATAATACATATACAGGGATAGATTAAAATTTTATAATTTATGAGGTCACGTTAGTCCCATTTGAAGTAAAACTGTAAAAGAGTAGTTTTTAAGTATATTTCTTCAGCATCGTATGTTGCTGGGACTTAAATGAGATAATTGGAAAACAACACTCAGTTCGTAGTTTTTTCCGCTATCATGACACACATCTGATTGAAACGTAGGGTGGTGCTATTTCTGATTGTATTTATAAAAGCAGGGACATGCAGAGACCTTTTGAGGGGCAGGGGCTCAAGTGGAAAAAAGGGTACTTTTTATTAAATAATAATTGTACTTTATTAAATAAGATATATTAAAGGAGATGTCACCCTAAATTCACCATATACTCACCCTTAAAAGGATAGTTCATTCAAAACTAAAAATTCTGCCACCAGTTACTCGTCTTTTACTTATTGCAAACCTATTTGACTTTTTTTCTTCTGTTGAACACACAAAATAATATTTTGAAGAAAGCAGGAAACCTGTAACCATTGACTTTCCTGGTATTTGTTTTTACTACTCTGGAAGTCAATGATTTCAAGTTTATAGCTTTCTTTAAAATATATATGTTGAATCTTTTATTCATTAGTGTTCAACAAAACAAAAAAACAAAGATTTGGAACCACTTGAGGGTGAGTAAATGTAAATTTTTGGGTGAACTATCAATTTCCAATCTATTATTTTTGTTTGAGTTTGTTTTTCTGTTGAACAAAATAATAAAATATGTTGAAGAATATAGGACACACTGATAACCACTGACTTCCATAACTAGTCTATATGTACGTGTTTTATAGCTTTAATTAACATTATATATTCTGAATAAATGACAGCAACAGCGAGAGGGCAATATTTTCACTATCCAGCTGTTGTTTCTCCATTACATTAGTCTGTATGGTTATGATATTGCCCTGGCTAAACTTTAGCTAACTTATTACATGGTTTTTAATCAGGAGGATGTTAGCAAGACAAAATAGCCTAATTGCTTTTGAACTTTTGGATGTATAGCTGACGTTAAATTTGAGCTTAGGTAGGCTTTTGTTAACCGTTACTCACCTCCACACAATATAGATGAATGACGGATGAATTCTGTTCTGTCGTTCATATCATGCTGCCGTAACGGAGGTCAGCTAGTAATGTATATTTTACACACACTCCGTCTGCAGAGTGTGTATAGGCCAGACTGTAAAGCTATGGTCCGGATGCAGGAGTTGGCATAAGCGCTGATAGACGTTACTCTACTGTTGACACTTCACTTTTGAAAACAGAGTAACAATGTAAGTAGAGTCTTTGTTAGAGCATTCGCCTCGCATGTGGTTTTTCTTTCCCAAGCGCCGGTTCGAGGCTCGCTTGGAGCAGCTAGACTAAAACCAAGATTTACTTTAAATCTTAGTTTTTCATTGTTTGACAGGGAAAGCTGTCCTTAAATAGAAAACGCATTAACTTATACATATATAATATTATTATTAGTATTTAAAAATGTATACATTATTCCTAGGAAAAAAGGGCACTTTCTCTCCAGGAGAAAAAGGGCAGGGGCTCAAGCACCCAAAGCCCCCACCTCTGCACGTGCCTGGATAAAAGATTGGCTTTGCTAACAAAATGGAGGACGATTTGAATGCCAGTTTGCAGTAAGTTGTGGATTTCTGTCAATCAAAATCACAGTCAGAACCCTCTGGAAGAGCACATGAGGAGGAGAGCAACCAAAAATACACCTAACCACCATATTGCCTATTGCAAATAGCTGTTTTTTGGGATGCACTGATAGCCTCGCCCTAAAGGCATTACATGTGACCAGAAGTGAAGAAAAGTCATTTAGAGGCAGGAAGGAAAGTTTATGGTACTTGATTAAAGTAGCCAGGAAACAGAAGTTAAGATTGCCTTTTTTTACCATATTGTTACATACATCCAGTTGGAATGGTCCTGAAGTGAGAAAAAAATAGGGCGGTGCATGGTTTTCTTTGTCGGGATCTGATTGGATTGTTGAAAAAATGGGCATAGCTGACAAAATGGTGGATAAATAATGAATGGCCAAAAGCAGGGCAGTAACAAGACACGCCCTGATAGCCCCACCCTAAAGCAGTTCCATGTGACCAGAAGTGAAGAAAAGTCATTTCAAGAGGGAAAGGAAGTTTATGATATTTGATAAGTGAAGTTTTATAAACTAATTTCAAGAGGAGCACGTGATATGACTGATTGTGGCTGGTCTCTCGTTTGTAATCAGCAATAAACCAATCAAATTGATCCAAGCCTACTATAAAATATGGAATAATATTAAACTATATATAATATAAATATAAGAAGAGCTCATTTTAATTTTGTGCTGACTTTAAAGATTTATAAGAGCATAATAAAATAAAATAATAAGGAAACTAAGTACACAGACTCATCATTTATAACACACACTACTATGTACATCTGAAATTAACAAGAGTAGATTTTGATTTTATGTCAACTTTAAGATTCTTTATCTGGTGGTAATTTCCTTATTTTTCTGACAAACCCTAATTACTTGGCAGCTCAATTTTCTGCTTTAAACTTATATGCAAGATGGTGAGTAGGTTGTCCAGATGAAGGCCAAATGGACCATTTGCAATATAAGTTGGTCATTCTAAATGACTTCTTGAATGTTGCCTCTTTACATGTCACAAAATCATTCAAGGCTTCCAAAATTGCTGGTTGACCATGAAAGCAAAATGCACGAGAGGGATATAAATATATATATGTAGCTAAAACTGTCTCCGAAGATGCATTTTGCTTATTTTGCATCGTAACCTTTTTGCATAATCAATGTCAAAAACCTACTTTCAGTCATTCAATCAGTGATAATGTGGGTATATATATATATATATATATATATATATATATATATATATATATATATATGTATATATATATATATACATATATACAGTTGAAGTCAGATTTGTTAGCCACCCTTTTAATTTATTTTTTTTTTTTTTAATATTTATCAAATGATGTTTAACAGAGCAAGGAAATTTGAACAGTATTTTTGATAATAGTTTTTCTTCTAGAGAAAGTCTTATTTATTTTATTTTGGCTAGAATAAAAGCAGTTTTTTAAAAAAAAAAAACATTTTAAGTTCAAAATTATTAGCCCCTTTAAGCTATGTATTTTTTCCATAGTCTACAGAACAAACCATCGTTATACAATAACTTGCCTAATTACTCTAACCTGCCTAGTTAACCTAATTAACCCAGTTAAGCCTTTAAATGTCACTTTAAGCTGTATAGAAGTGTCTTGAAAATATCTAAAAAATATTATTTACTGTCATCATGGCAAAAAATAAAATAAATCAGTTATTAGAAATGAGTTATTAAAACTATTATGTTTAGAAATGTGTTGAAAAAATCTTCTCTCCTTTAAACAGAAATTCTGGAAAACAATAAACAGGGGGGGGGTAATAATTCAACTTCAACTGTATATATTTAAATATAAATTTAAAACTGATATAAACATGTAAAGCTTAGTTTGTCACTTCTGCCTAAATCAGTCAATGATTTTTTTTTCACATTACCTCATATTTCAGTTTCTTGTCAAATATTGACCAATTAAATGTTCTCTAGTATCTGTCATGCCCCGCCCCCTTTAAGACATTTCTCATTCGCTTTTCAATTGATGCATTCAATCTCAATCACTCTCACTGGCAGAGCTGTGATAAAAACAAAACACTATTGGCTGTTTTTTTTAAAGGGAAGGAGCTACACTGTCATTTTCTAGTTGAGATTACGTCAAACATCGAATAAAAAGTGCACATTTCAAAGCACTTCATGTGATCTTTAAAACTTTAGTTTCTTCTGTTGAACACAAAAAAAGATATTATATATACACTACCTGACAAAAGTCTTCGATCTCAGTTGTAAGAGCAACAAATAATAACTTGATTTCTAGTTGATCATTTGGAAAAATGGCAGAAGGTAGATTTTTCAGATGAATCATCTGTTGAACTGCATCCCAATCATCACAAATACTGCAGAAGACCTATTGGAACCCGCATGGACCTAAGATTCTCACAGAAATCAGTCAAGTTTGGTGAAGGATTAATCATAGTTTGAGGTAACATTCAGTATACAGTAAGGGTGTGTGAGAGATTTGCAGAGTAGATGGCAATATCAACAGCCTGTAGTATCAAGACATTTGTGCTGCCCATCACATTACAAACCACAGGAGAGGGCAAATTCTTCAGCAGGCTAGCGCTCCTTATCATACTTCAGCCTCCACATCAAAGTTCCTGAAAGCAAAGAAGGTCAAGGTGCTCCACGATCGGCCAGTCCAGTCACCAGACATGAACATTATTGAGCATGTCTGAGGTAAAATGTAGGAGGCATTAAAGATGAATCCAAAGAATCTTGATGAACTCTGGGAGTCCTGCAAGAACACTTTCTTTGCCATTCAAGATGACTTATTAATAAGGTATTTGAGTCATTGCAGAGATGTATGGAGGCAGTCCTCCAAGTACATGGGAGTCATACTCAATATTAATTATACTTTCCCACTGCACCACGACTTTACATTCTATACTGTACATTATTTCTGCTAAGTGGCAAGATAAAGTAAATAATTAAAAATCAAAGCATGATCATATTTTATTTTGGTAAAGTAAGCGTAATCTAGAGGCCTTTGCAGTTCATATAAGCCACTTATGATACCAAATGATCAACTAAAAGTCAAGTTATTATCTGTTCTTCCTAAAACTTGGATAGGCGACAAGACTTTTGTCAGGTAGTGTACATTTAAAAATGTTGGTTGATGTTACCCATTGACCTCCATAGTAGGAAAAAAAAATACTGTGGAAGTCAGTGGGTACCATCAATCAGCATTCTTCAAAATATCTGGAAAATTTTATTTTCCATTGATTTATCTCTAACTTGCATATCACTCCAACTATTATAAGTTGTGGTTCCATCAAAGCTTGTTAATCTGGGAACATGTTACTTGAGAAAAACACATCATGCTGACCTAAATCCTAAAAGTTTTTACCCCTGGAGAGGTTTTCAGCAGCGCTCTGATGTCAGCGGTGACGTCACTCAATTGTTAAGTGCGTCACGGCTTCTTTAACGTAACGTAGGAACTCAAGTAAATTAAATATAACAGTCTTATATAAGAGAGCGTCTCCCTTTGCCACCCCGTGTGACATTAGATGTTGTTGCCAAAGGGTCAATTCTGTTTGTTTCAGACCGCATGCTGGTTCTTCAGGTCATTCTGATGTCATAAAAAACTCCAGCGCTCCTCTGCTGAAAATCACACATGACCCCGTTCTGGGGTCAGTTCTCCAGGGCTGCACATTGGTCTCTGCCCTTCACTAGCTACACCTGTTGCTGCAGTTCTACATGTGGAGGATTCAAGCTTATAATACACATGTACTTCATTAATAAATATATACTTCATGAATGATTTCATCTCAAATACCTATATGGATGAATGTATATTATTTTTTGAAGGGATAGTTCACTCAATTTTTTATTTTATTTTCCCTGGTTTTAAACTTATATGAGCTTCTTTCTTCTGTTGAATAACAAAGAAGATAATTTGAAGAATGCTAGTTGTTTGAACTGATCGATAGTAGATAAAAATATATATTATGGAAGTCAATGGGTGCCAGCTATGAGCATTCTCTAAACTATCTTCTTTTTGTTTTCAACAGAAAAAAAAGCTCAAATAGGCTTTGAACAAGTAAACGGTGAGTAAATAATAACAGAATTGTCCTTTTTGGGTGAACTATCCCTTTAAGAAAAGCATTTAAAGTGATTATTCATTAATATAAATACTAAATAATATAAATTTAAAATAATATAAAAGTCTGGTCCAGTTTGTACATTAGTTTATTCTAGACAAAAACTAATCAATTTTAGCGTTGTAATGCATTTTACATTCTTTTGGATTTCACATGCCATTCAGGAGCATGTTTTTTTATGTAAATGATGATAATACTGTTTATACCACAGTTCTGTCTGGTTCTCGAATCTGATTGGCTGATAGCCGTGCAATATTCTTGTAATAACAGCCCTCATACAGCCTTTTCACCCTTGTGTGCTACTCCGCCCACATAGAGTGACAGTAGATCAACAAACTCACTACAGTTTGACAAATATTGCAGCTGTTGGACAACAATAATATACTTTTGAGGCTTTTTAGGTGATAATTTGTTGTTTAGATTGCAACTATGCGGTTTATTTATAAGGATTGTGCCTATGTTAAATATTTATAATTTTGAAGATTCACCGCGTTGGCGGCTATTAGCCTGTCATACTGAGCAGACCAAAGACAGCTGATGTTGTCCAACCACAAGATGGTTACAGAGGCCGCATAATAGGCCCTTTAGAGGAGAAAACCTGCAAACATTTCAAACTACAGCTGATCAAATGATTATTAAACAGGAAAGTGACTTTCTAAGTCAATCTCTCTCTTTTGTATGTTGTAGTGCTGTATTTATACCATAGTAATTGTAGTGTATTGAGTGTGAGATGGGACTCTCATATCAGGAATGTATGTATTTTGTGTTGGCCACTCTTTGTATAAACCTAAGTTACTTTTTGGTTGGCCATCTGTTTGTTTCTAATGAGTCTCCTGTTTTTAGTACTGCAGACTAGTTCAGTTAAAAGAAAGGAAGAAGAAATGCCCGCATGTGTTTAGCGTTTTTCGTATTGCAAACAAAATAGTAATCT
This sequence comes from Danio tinwini, assembly GCA_903798205.1. NCBI lineage: Eukaryota > Metazoa > Chordata > Actinopteri > Cypriniformes > Danionidae > Danio > Danio tinwini. The sequence continues at coordinate 4,637,152 of CAIGQZ010034999.1, read as the reverse complement.
GCTAGTGTCTGCATTGCTTTGGCTTTTTCGGGGTTAATTATTGTGATCTCCTGATTGCAACAGAGAAATACTGGGAAATCTGATGGCATTTCATGCCGTTCAGCCTTATAATCTTAAAATGTCTGCAAAAGCGTCAGTTTTGTCATCACTTTACACATTACCATTACAGAATCATTCAAATACTAGTTCTAAATTGACGTTTGTGAAGTAGCAACAGTTTCTGCTGTTCTGACATCAGCTGCAGATGTGAATGAATGGCAGAAGTAAGTAGTTCCTCATACAAAAGGATTTTTGAGACTCTCGATTTGATTTTCTTTTTTATATACACGATTATGCCGTTGAACGGTTGTATGAACACAATATCACACTTGTAGCAGTGCAATATGGCTGTATATCGTCACTGGTAGAACACTAAGCCACTGCTACTCGTGTGATATTCACGTCATTTAGGGGCGTGTTTTAATGTAAATGATGATAATACTGCATATTAGGGGTTGCACCCACTAGTCGACTAATCGATTGGTCGACTTTCATGCTCTGCCGTGATGCTTTTTAATTGTTGTCGACTAGTCACGCTGCACAGATCACGTGGTTTGATCTGCGTGACAGCTAGTGACAGCTTTGCAAATGAAGGTGGTTCATCGGATGAAACTGCCCTCGCATTATTTAAAGTAATTTTTAAAATGTATTTTTTTTTTATGTCAGCATCAAAGAGTCACGTGAACTCTGAGTGAACATTAAACCGATAGCCAATCATGTGTACCAATCAAGTTGTGTGATTGGCTTCTGTCCTCTGTGAAGCGTAGATTTTTTTATTTTCATTTTTTTATAATAACATTTTAACAGTACAAAAAATATACATGCCAGGGGGCCTCTGCTAAGCGTAGATGCTGTGACATATTTTGAACAAGTAAACTGTGAAAAATGCCTGACGTGCAGGATTTTAAACAGCTCTCTTGCGTGCACCATCAAAGCGGTAAAATATGCATCTGAGCAAGTCTCTGACAGTATAATAAGGCTTAACGTTACAGCCTAGCCTTTGTTTTTTGTGCGTTATGTTGTTATGAAATAACTTCACATGAATCTGTGGGCTGAAGACATATACATTACTTCTGCACTAAGTGAAGTTTATTTATAAACTAATTTCGATAGTATCACGTGCTTATGATTACTTGCAGCCGGCCCCGCATTATTCAATTCATGATTCACCAATCAGACAATTCCCAAAGCCACTATAAATACCCTAAGTTCCATATCACAGCCATCTTCGTTTTTGAAGAATCCCCCCTTCCACCCCTATTCCTCCTCCTTTCCTAGATGAGTGGCACGGTGGCCCAGTGGTTAGCACTGTTGCATCACAGCAAGAACGTTACTGATTCTAGTCCTTACCAAGCCAGCCGACGTTTCTGTGCAGAGTTTACACAGGGTTCCCCGGTTTCCTCCCACCGTCCAAAAACATGCAACTTAAGTTAATTGACTAATCCAAATCGGCACCATAGACATGCTACTAGTAAGTAGTTATCTCTTAAGAGCAATCACTATCTGTTCATTAGCTACTACATGCCTAAATGCATTGAGTTGCTGCCATGTGATTGGCTAATTTTAAATTCATGTTAACAAGCAGTTGGGCAGGTGTACCTAATAAAGTGGCCAGTTAGTGTATGTTTCAATGTATGTTAACTTGGCTGCTTCTTGGTCAGCAGTTGTCAGTATAAAGTCCAAGGCCACTGTCATATCTGCCTGTGGAATATGCACAAAAAGTTACTTAGTGCATTTTTAAGGCAATAAAACTTTGTAACTTCGTCGTAAAGCTTTTTAATGATGTTCTACTCACTAGCAGTGACTCATTTATTTATTGTTGCTTTTGAAAATAATCCGCTATAGCAGCCCAGTTAACATGAACATAGCTGACCTGTTGTTAAATAGGTGTAAAGGATGATGCATTGCACAGCAGGCCATCCGTAGCTTTACAAATGAAGTCTGTGTAGGTGGTGAGTAAGACACACACCCCCAATCTATCCATTTCTAACAACTGGAGACAGAAGAACCTGCTACAACCAGTCCATGTGGTTTGTCTATATGCGTTCCACAGCTGGGCTTCCATAGTGCCCCCTTTTGCTCTTCCCAGTGGGCTCTCATTGCGTCAGAGATGGCGGCATATTGGGCCACAGGGGTCCAGCTCCATAAGGACAGTGACAACTACAGAGGTCGCTCTCAACAGGGGCCTTACACTGAGTCACTGCTGAGCATAACCTTTGACCAACCACTAGCATTTCACCCAAACAATTGAAAGGTTACTGCTCAAAAGTTGTTCCCTCCACTGAGACCCAACCATAACAAATCATGACAGCTTCCTCAAGGAAATAACTCTTCTACAAACAACTTCTTTATGAGGCCTGTCTAAATGTTAGACACCGAGCCCTAGACTACTGACTGTGCTCATGACGGATGGCAAAGACGCAGAGGCTTCTGCTGGCAACCTGTGATAAATGATGTCTGCTTATGGAGTGAATTGCCATTATAAATCACAGTATATATGACTCTAATTCCATTCACATTATGTTCTATACTACATGACTTTGCATAGCAATAATAGTGCAATTGGTTATGACGGAATTACATGAATTACAAGATGGTAACTTGGTTATAACTGCAAATTCTAAGAGGACATGAACGCTTTCTACAGTTCATCTTTCATTCGTTTTCCTTTGGCTTAATTGCTTGTTTGTCAGGGGTCACCACAGCGGAATGAACCGCCAACTATTCCAGCATTATTTTTATGCAACCGATGCCATTCCAACTGCGACCCATATCTGGGAAACACCCATACACTCTCACATTTACACACACTCACATGCTATGGCCACTTTATATAGCGCATGTCTTTGAACTGTGGGGGAAACCAGAGCACCCGGAAGAAACCCACGCGAACGCAGAGAGAACATGCAAACTTCACACAGAAATGCCAACTGACCCAGCCGGGACTCAAACCTGCGATCTTCTTGCTGATAGGTGACAGCGATAACCACTGAGCCACCATGCCACCCTTTCTACAAGGCAAAAGTGCCCAAAAAGCTAAATTAAAATGAGTTGCATAGACTTATGATCACATTAGTGGCATTGCAGTGAAACATTGCTTCACTCCAGCTTCACACTTCAGGCAAATGTGTCGCAAATCTAGCATTTTTGAAAAATACACTACAT
>CAIGQZ010034999.1:4605692-4633548 GCA_903798205.1 Danio tinwini | reverse complement strand
CTTTTCACCGTTTTCATATGAATTCAGTAGTTGCTGTTTGTGAATCGTGGATTAAATTTGTTTAATTGTTTTTTTTATTATTACTATTAAAATCTAATCATAAAAATGGTTAATTAACTGTACATCAGGGTGCCTAAACTCAGTCCTAGAGGGCCTGAGTGTCCTGCAGATTTTAGCTCCAACTTGCCTTAACACACCTGAACAGATGTTTTTAGAAAGCCCAGTGAGAGCTTGATTAGTTACAGTAACCCAGGTGTGTCTAATTGGGGTTGCCAGCCCTTCAGGACCAAGTTTGGGCACCCTGATGTACAGTTAATTAACCATTTTTATGATTAGATTTTAATAGTAATAATAAAAAAAACAATTAAACAAATTTAATCCACGATTCATCAAACTAATCTTTTCACCGTTTTCATATGAATTCAGTAGTTGCTGTTTGTGAATCGGTGGCTGTTGCACTGGGAAATGTTATGTGAACAGGCCCTCTCTTAACAAGCTCACAGTGCTCATCATCTGACAGCTGTTTCGGCCAGAAAGCAGGATCGTGGAGGAAACTGTGTCTACTTTTTCCCCCACATGTACAATGAGAGTGTCTAAAAATTTCCAGTAAAACCTAAAAACATTTGTTAGTCATTTTTTTTATTTGGCACTGGGGGGGGGGGGTGGATCTGAACACTGGCTCACAGCGTTTTTGATGAAGGAAGCGCTCACAACACCTTGCACGTCAGCAGTACAGAAGTAACGTTCTATTATTCATGGGGGCCTCCGGTTTTGAAAAGAAGTTATAACGTTAAAATCTTAACGATTATAGACAGATTTTACAACATACGATAGAATATGTATTAAAGAGCTATATGATTAATATAGGCTTCTTGGCATTGGTCGGGGTCCCCCTAATTCCCCAGGGCCCTAAGCAACTGCTTACCTCGCTTATTGGTTAAGTCCGCCCCTGCCCACATGTGACTTGTTTTTGTTGTGGCACCAAACCCCACCTTTAAACCCAACCCTCATTGGGGGATTAACAAATAAAAACTAAATTGTATGTATGACATTGCACAAATTCATACGAATTAACCACTAAATCAAAAAGTTACAAATTGCTCTGAGATAGCGTTGGAAGAGCACAAACCACGTGGAATCTGATCTTTTTCGTTTCAATTTGTGCCACTTTCATATGTGGTCTTAGGGCTGATTTATATTTCTGTGTCAAGTGCATGCGTTGGCTCCCGCGCAGCCTTTGCATGGTCGTATACTCAAAAAATTTAACTACACGTCGCAACAACACGTAGCTCAAGTTCTGTGATTGGTTGGCTTGGTAGCGAAATTGACGAAAGGGAAAGAAAAAACCTTGAGACAAACCAGGCTCAGTAGGACACGACCATTTCTCCTCTGGCCAAACTTCCTGTGCAGAGCTGCGGTCTATAAAAAAATCTTCCTCCTCAGCAACAACTCATTAACCCTTTGACAAGTACTACACTGGTGTAAACGGACTAGGCACGTCTCTGGAGTGAATGATCACACTAGTGTGAATAAAGCTTTTTATTGTTTCAAATAATCAGATGCTAAATTCAAATCTGCTTTTCCAAGGTTTCCCAAGGGAAAATTGCATAACATTTTCTTTGGGTTTCAGTAATTTAAATACACATTAGAATTGGCATACCAAACCAGGCAGAGTAATGTAAAATACACAAGGATATCAGTGGAAATGACAATGATAATCAGTTTATATGACATATGTGCTTTATTCACTTTTATACATTGTGTATGTGACTAAGAAGTTCACATTGTGTTTAATTGTACATGCAGATCAGTTTATGACCATGATCAGTTCACAATAGAAATCTGATATTTGCCACATTTATAACAACAGTGTGAACCGCTATAGGAAATAATCCAATTTAAGAAAAATAAACATCTCATTTGAGCACTAAGCCTTGCAGTGTGAACGAAGCCAATAGCATCACTTAGGTTTGAACTGCAGCAGATCGTCTTGACCATGTCTACATGCCCAAATGCATTGAGTTGCTGCTATGTGATTGGCTGATTAGAAATTTGCATTTACGTGCAGTTGGACAGGTGTACCAAATAAAGTGGCCGGTGAGTGTATATCTTATTATTTGTAGATCAGTAGGTGGAAGTTTCACAAACTAATTTTGAGAGAAGCACGTGATCAGATTGACAGCAGCTGGTCTCTCATCTACAATCACTAGTTAGCCAATCATATTAATCCAAACTCACTATAAGTAGCCTAGCAAAAACTACTCCCTTATCTTCATATTCCGAAGAAACCCCCCATCCACCCCTTCTCCCCCCTTTTCTTTCTTTACCACAGGGAGCTCTCGAGAACTTGCTGATCTCGTACCCCCTTACATGCTCAATCAACCAGGCGGTATACCTGGGCTCAACTATCTCCGAGCTCAGGGTTCTCTCCCGGGACAGCATGCCAAACCTGCTAATAGCATCAAGCAATATCTAAGTGTGAACTCTTGAATTGTAATTTGTCAAAAGTAGGTATGGAGTCATCTTTTGCCGGCACAAGTGATTTGAATCCACACAATGACGTTATTAGTCGTCATGAAACAGAAAATTAAGATTTTTTTTCCCATATCATAATGTACATCCAATTGATCCTCATCAGCAGTACTGAAATAAGAAAAAATGTAGGGTGGTGCATGATTTTGTCTTTTGGGAACTGATTTGATTACTGGAAGATGGTCGCTACTAACAAAATGAAAGAAGATTCAAGATTGGACAAAAGTTGGACAGAAACGAGACACACATTGCTAGCCCTGCCCTAAAGCCATTCCATGTGACCAGAAGTAAAGAAATGTCATTTTGAGGGGGCAGAGAAGGTTATGATATTAGATAAAATATTATAAAGGCAAAAAAAAAAACTGATCAAATTTTGATTTCATGTCAACTTTAAAGAGCACCTATGGTGAAAAATCTTTTTTTCAAGCTGTTTGGACAGACATATGAGTAGGTGTAGTGTATAGACCGTCATATTGGGGTGATATAAACACACCCAGTTCTTTTTTTTTTTCAATTTAGCAACATAAAAACGGTGGACCAATTGGAGCCATTTTGAGACCGACCGCAACTTGACGTAGGAGTGCAGTCCCCCCGCCCACCAATATTGATTGACAGCTGCGTATTAACATGTCTCCGTAGTAACGTTTGTAATCATATCCACAAGACAGGACGTGCGCAAATCAACCCTAAATAAAAGGTCTGTTCAGTTTAGGATCATCATCAGATGTGATCAAGAGTGAGTTTGACAAGTTTAAAATGTTTTAAAACAGTGCATGTGTGTAATGAATTACAGCGATTTACTTTAGCTTTACTTCATCACCACAGCCGCGTGTCAGAACAATTATAAAAGATGATTCAATCCCGATTTGTGGACGTTAAATCAGGTTTATTTTGTACATTAACGTAACAGATATCCATACAGAAGTGGATATTAACCTGTATCCTGTCACATTTGCTTGCAAAGACAGTGCAAAGCTAAATGCGCACGCTGTATGTATGTGCGTGTGTGTCTGCACTGTGTATGTGTGTCTGTGTGTGGGCGTGAACTTTGTAATGACATTGTGTGTGACTCATCCTGCGGCTCCACACAACAAATGCATCAAATAATCATTGGTAAAGGTCTTACTGTAGTTTTTGTCACAAACATTACGTGAGATCTGCTTTCTTTATGTCTGTGTCAGTTGTCTGAGGCAGCCGAGGGCGGAGACTGAGGCACGCGCGGCAGGCACGTGGAAACGGTGGGCGGGGAGGACTAGCCTTAAAGGCACAGTACACAAAAACAGCAAAAATCTATTGAGAGCTATAAAACACCATCTAGTGAAAGCTATAACAAATAATCTGATGGGTGTTTTGAGCTGAAACTTTACAGACACATTCTGGGGACACAAAAGACGTATATTAAATCTGGAAAAAGGGGTAACCTAGGTGCCCTTTAAGACTTGTTAGTAGGAACGTCTCAGGACAAAGAGTTCAAGGTCTTGCCCTGGCATCCAAATTGTAGTATATTCAGTCTGCCTTGCAAATGTACAGAACTTGAAGGAAGTGCTCACCACAAAACTCCTTCAGGTATCTTGTAGAGTAGAGGTACCCAAACTTGGTCCTGGAGGCCCAACATAGGCTCATTCTGAAAACATATCCCTATATAAATTTCTGAAGGTCACAAATTAGGTAGCCAGAGTTCCATATGGCTGCATTTCGTCTTTGAAACGAACGATACGGGTATGACGGTACGCGGTATGACGCTGTTCCTTTTCGCGCTAGTAGCTGACCACTTACCTTTGTATGGGCAGCTTTCCCGCTGTTATCAGTTTGTCCAGTAGCTCGTCATGTATGTCTGTGGACTTGAGACACAGAGTAGAGTTGACCATGACAACAGGGTTCGAGTCTGGTGAAGAATGGTTCTAGAAAGCATGTAAGACAAAGCAGAAGCCAAAAAATTAAATAAACCCGTATATAACAGGGTGAGAATGTGATAAAATCTGAAAATGTGGTAAAAATCAGACGAGGTATCAAGCTTTTTTTCTGGATTGCTTTTTAAAACTATCGGTTGAGTTTAGGGAAGGGGGTGATTGAGTCAATCGGTGCTTTTGAATACACTTTTGGTTGGGCTTAGGGAAGGAGGAGGGTGGGTCAGTCATTCAGTCAGTCGACAGCTGCCTCTAGTGGATTAATGCAAGAACAGCAGGTGCAAATGGCACTTAAGAGAAATTTAAGATCTGAAAAAGCGTACAAAGCGGCCTCTGGTGGATTTGTGAAAACAAAAACTGCAAAAAAAAACGTAGCTCCCGGGATGTATTTGGCGCTTTCTAGAAATGTATTTAGCGATACGTTTTCAGTATGAGCCTCCAACTTCCTTCAACACACCTGCCTGGAAGCATTCTAGTATACCTGGTAAGAGCTTAATTAGCTGGTTCAGGCTGTATAACTGGGGTTAGGACTAGACTTTGCAGGCCACTGGCCCACCAGGATTGAGTTTTGGCACCCCTGTTGTAGAGTCATCCATATATATTTGGCTCATTGGTGTATTCCATTATTGTTGCTCTTAGACATAATTTTTTATTGTAACCAGAATCTTTACTTAAGGGTAACTATGCCAGAATGAATCTTCCAGCACTGTCTGACAAGGCCCAAAATTGAAAACAAAAAAAATTATCTGTGCAATTTTCTACTCCTGAATGTCACAAAAAAACAGGCAGTAACGCTCAAGAGGGATTCCGTTGATTCAACACGTTCGAGGACACCAAACAAACAAACCCACGCAGACACATTGCATAACTGGATACACAATATTTCCAGATATGTGCATATTGATGCATGATAGCAGCCACCTGCTCATTCATCTGAAGCAAGAGCTCAGGTGCAGGGCTGATTGTACAGCTGTGTGTGCTGGACAAGGGCCAGGGAAGCCACATCAATCCACTCAGCACATGTGAGTATTACGCTGACCCCTCCAAAAGATTATTTAATCGTGACCGGTTATGCCAGCACAAAGAGAGCCCAATATAAATACAACTTTTAAACATATAATGAACAAATAATTCATTCATTTATTCGGCTTAGTTCCTGATATATCAGGGGTTGCCACAGCGGAATGAACCGCCAACTACTCAGGCATATGTTTTATGCAGTGGAAGGAAAATGAAAAAATAATGTTTTTTTCCCAAATTATTTGGACTGCTTAGATTTATTTATATGTTGCACAATTCTTTACCTCAATCTCTTAACAAATGCAATGATGTAAAAAAACATACCTTAAGAATATTTTGGTATTAAAGTACATCTTCTTCAAAAGTGCTTAAATTTAAGCCCACAACAAAATTATACATTTCTTCACAGGCTTTTTTTTTAACCCCAGCTCGCCCATTTTTCCTAATTGTGTTTTAACTATGGGGTTGATATTGGCACAATGATGCACATATTTTGATACTGCAACAGAATCCAAATGTACTTGAAAGAGACTCACAATGAAAGACTTTTGTGATTTTATTTATTTTTTCCTTCACTTTCGCTCATTGGTGAAGTTTTTTTCCTCGCCGCTGTCGCCACTGGCTTGCATAGTTCGGGACTTGTAGAGCTGCACATCGAAGGATTGCTACTCAGTGTTTGGACTCTCAGCAGTGAATAATAAACCACACTGAACTGAACTGAGCTAATCTAAACTGAACTGAACTACACTGTTTCAATTCATTATAATCTTCTATGTGAAGCTGCTTTGACACAATCTACATTGTGAAAGCGCTATACAAATAAAGAGGAATTGAATTTAATTGAATGTCCCAAATAGTATATCTTATACGGTGGAACGTTGCCTATATTAGGATAAAGAACATGCTGAATTTACTTGGCCAAAAATAGATACAATTTATGCTTGTGATTTACATCAAATACTTGTGTATTGGTGAATTTGATCATCTTTCTGGAACTTTCAAAAGGATACTCTGAGACTCAGTCAAGATTGGTGAAGGAAAAATCAGGGTTTGTGGTTACATTCAGTATTGGGGTATACAAGAGATCTGCAAAATGGATGGCAATGTCAACAGCCTGAGATATTAAGACATTTGTGCTGCCCATTACAATACAAACCACAGGAGAGGGCAAATTCTTCAGCAGGCTTGCGCTCCTTCTCAGACTTTAGCCTCCACATCAAAGTTCCTGAAGGCAAAGAAGGTTAAGGTGCTCCAGGATTGGCCAGCCCAGTCACCAGACATGAACATTATTGAGTCTGGGGTAAGATGGAGGCATTGAAGATGAATCCAACGAATCTTGATGAACTCTGGGAGTCCCGCAAGAACGCTTCCTTTGCCATTCCAGATGACTTTATTAATAAGTTATTTGAGTCATTGCAGAGATGTATGGATGCAGTCCTCCAAGCTCATGGGAGTCATACACAATATTCATTCTTTTTCCACTGCACCATGACTTTATATTCTATACTGTGCATTATTTCTGTTAAGTGACAAGACTCTAAGAAAAGTCAGACCTTACTGTCCTAATTAAATACTAAAAATCAAGATATAGTCATATTTTATTTTGGTAAAATAAGCGTAATCTAGAGGCCTTTGCCATCTATATAAGCCACTTCTGGCCTTAATCAATTGGCTTAATCCCTCCAGCACCAATAACTGTCTAAAGTTGCAGTCATTTTTGCTAATAGCTACTAAACCATAAAGACTATAAAACAAAATAAATTTTCGCGGAGGTTTCAATTGCACCGTGAGATGTTGTTTTCCATCGTGAAAAACAAAATCAACCTACACCATTTTAATTCCAGTAGTCAAATTGTTCGACAAATGTGTAGTCAAATTCGACTAAGAACTTGCCAAAATTAATGTATAACTCCACAATGCTTTACCTTACTCAGATTTAAATTGGTGTATGTTATGACTATGATTTAAGTTTACCAGCACAAATTCAGCACAGTGCCACCAACTGATCAGGAAAAAAATCCAATTTAGCTTAGAACAACATGCTTGGGCCCAATCCAATTCTACCCCTAAGCCCTTCCACTCTTTTTGCACATCCACGTGATGGGGTAGGGGTGTCCTAATTCTTTTTAGCTTGGTGTAGGGCTAAGGGGAAGGGCTACATTGCCCTTGAAACTGATATTTTCCAGGACCACTCTCAAAACCAAGGGGTACAAAAATTTCCCTGAATACACCAGCTACAACGGCAGCGTGGGTGCACAAGCGAGTCAGGAGATGCACAAATTAGTATTTTTTGGCATTATTACAAATTTTCACAACAAAAAAAGCATATGTTTTAATACATTCATAACAGCAATTGTGTTTTATTGTCATGCTATTTTGCTAAAATGCTAAATTTTGCTGTCTATATAGTAGTATGTTATAATAGTATAATATAAGTATAGTATAATATATAGTACTATCCTGTATAGTAGTCCCACAACATACTTTCACATCTGTCCCTCGAATACTCTGTCAGAAAAGTCTAGCAGCTAGAAATGACTATGAAACTTTTTACAGTGTCTGGAATAACGTTAATGTTGATTTCTTTTGCATAGATGAATATGGCCACGGTGTAAATACACAGTACAGTTACAATCTTATTGCCACATTAGATTATAATAGCATGGTATTGTTGCCTTCAGTGATTTCCTGAAGATAAATACCAAAACAAATAACACAACTAGAATAACTACAGCAGTCGAGATCATCAGTCTCATATGAAGTAAGAGCTTGCGATGACATATGATGACGTGTGCAGAGGCTGTAGTGCTGTTGTCCCATTTTTTATGGGTAAATTTGAAGCCCTTCCCCTTCTCACTTTGTTTCAAGGGCCAATGGCCTCACTGATCAGTAAATGTAGCTTGTGATGACACTATTGCACTACTTGGTCAAAAAAAAAGACTTTGCTACTGAAACGCTATATGATTTAGAAAACATCATGGACTTTTTTTTTTAATTATTGAATCTAAAATACAATATATTAAAAACACATGTATTGGTACAAAATTCAACGTGTTTTCTGTACCATGCCTTGAAGGTATTTATTAAAAAAAAAATTGACAGAGCCACCTAGTTGACAAAATTATAATAAATGTTAAAAGGCTAAAATTAATTCATTGGATCACATACCAAGAACATTACGCTACAACATGGCCAAACGACCTGTCTGACATTTATATTTTTGTCAGAAAGTGAAGCTGCATCCAAAATCACGAGTAGGTACTACATTTGAATTTATAAATGACCATTAGAATAGTGCGTTCTATAAAGTATGAATGCATGAGTAGCATGAATGGAATATGGACATACTGTACTACATCCATCATTCGTCATTATCATGTGACTTACCGGCGTTAGTTGCTCACTTTTATTCATGAACTCATTCACGTGGCATCAGGATAGTGTAGCATCTATTGGATGCGCACTTCATAATCTCTGCAGACGTAGTAGGTCATCCGGGTACTTCTCGTCTACTGTTTTTTGAATACTTTGATTTTCAGACATACTTGGCCTGCATACTGTTTTTAATGTACTATATAGTAGGGAAGTATGCAATTTTAGATGCCACCTTACTTTTCCAAATTTTTCCAAGAATGTTTGTTTGATTTTTATAGAGGTTTACTCAAATCATCTTCAGAACAAGTGAGAAAAAAATGAGTTTATATCAACAGATTAAACTTTTTCTCTGTATCTCTGCTAATCTTTACTCACAACTGACCACACCACATTAATTTGTTAACAGCGCCACCAGTTGGTCAAAAGTGATAGACTTCAATCAATTCTCCACTGATTGTAGTTAAGATGCTTTTGCCATCTTGACTAAAATCATCATTCTTTATTTATTCAGGGTTGCAGTTTGTCAAATGTTTTAATAATATATGAATAGTATATGAATGAACAATGTCAAGAGCTAAAATAAAAAGTGAGCCCTGTTAAGACCACAGTTCTGTAAAACTACATAAATAAACGCCATTCATAAATTATAGTAAATTATGAACATCTATAAATATTAAACCTAAATATATCTGGTATGACAGTTAGGTTTTTTTTTTCCATTCAAGAACCATCAGATTAAACCCAAAGCCAGTGTTTTTACTCATCACCCCACAGATGTTTACTGCAAACAGCGTCTGAAACACTCCAGCTGATCATACAAAGCTTATAGTTGGCAAAGGTTCATAACGACATGTGAAATCGACGTTCTGAAAACCTTGGTCATTGTCCTGCTGGAGATGCAGTTTGTAGTTTTCTAACAGCTGAGCTAACAGACAAGGGACAACCTTGAAATGCCTACAGTATATACTGTCATTGGGTTCAGAGCCACTATAGTGGATACTGGATTCTAAGAAGTATTGACAGTGTTCCTATTAAGTTAAGGCATAATATGGCATAATAACGAGAAATAAGACGCAGGATTTATAACAGTATAATAAAGAATATGCTTCTGTGTGTCTCAACTGTCTCTTTAGACTTTTGACAATGCAAGTGTATGAAAGCAAAGATTGATGGTCTGATTGATGGAATTAAAGTAAGTAGTAAACAACTATTTGTATTAAACAAGTGTTCAATGTACAAATTATCATACTAAACCACCCCACCCCCCTGAAATCTCTCCAATGTTACTTTTATTTTATTTATTTACTTTTAAGTTTGCCAATTTAAGTAGCTGAATACTGTACTTAATGAAATCTTATATTATTATACAACTTATTATTGTTAACTAAAAGAATTCCATAAATGACCATTAAATATCACAATTCACTTAGGTTGTCTGGTTTGATGGCGATTATGATGAAATTGGGTTTATGCAAATTCAGTGGTCGCATATTGAGGTCGGAAAATACAGAAATCTGCAATAATTTTATTTTATTTATTTGTACTGATAAACCCAACCTGATCTCACGAGGAAATGTAACTATTTTACATTTTGTCAGTTTAGTGGCTAATTTGTGCGAGTTTAGTCACACGAAAATGTACGATTTTAAAAAGGAGACGTGGCACCCAACCCCAACCATCATTGGAGGATGAGCAAATCGTACTAAATTGTATGAATTAGATCGTATGAATTCATACAAATTAGCCACTAAATGAAAAAGTTACGAATTGCTGTAAGATTGCGTTGGTACTCACAGGTTGTCTGGTTCGATGACAACAATGATAAAAATGGGATATATGCAAATTGAGCTTGGAAAATACAGAAATCTATATAAATTGTATTGATTTATTACGGAAAAATCACATCCCTGATTAAAGTATAGAAACGCTTTCTAAATCAAATCAGATTTTATTAGTCGCATACACATATACAGTCATACACATACAACTTTAAGAAGTTATCAATAAAACTAAATAAGTTAGGGAATAAAATAGGAGATAAAATAGAAAAACTTTATAGAAAATATATCTAGAAAAAATAAAAACTAATATAAAATATTAAAATAGCTATACAATATAGAAAACGTATAGATTAACACAATGTAAAATTAAAGAATTTAAACCAAAATGACCAGGGAGTGTGCAAAACGGATGAATGTGCAGATGTGAAATTTTCATAAACATCTATAAATGGATATTTATGTTGTATAAAATCACTTTAAAGGTGCAGTATGTAAGTTAAACACCTAGTGGTTGAACTAGGTATTGCACGCCTGGTTCAAAACACATGCAAGCGCAGGTTGCCAGATTGACGACACCAACAGGAGTGAGCCTGGCTATCAAGCCTAAAGGCTGATTTAAGTCGTGTTCTAGAGAAAAGCAACGGCACGCAATAGAAGGAATATTTTCCATACTGAAAGGAGCTTTTGTCCTAACCAGCACCAGAAATTTACATTTTAGAAACTACTTCTGTTTCTTGCAGATAAACAACAGAAAACAAACAATGATCACCTCAGGTACACCTTATGTGCTTTATTCAGTGTAAATGCTAATAATGTGAGTTTGAATTGCATTTTACATGATATTTATTGCCATACTACTGAAAGCAGCAGCAGATAGTTCACCTCAGATCTTAAAAAAAAATGCATTTGAAATTGAACTTAAAAACTGTGACTCGGTCCAAGCCAACACATATCAATGATTCAGCATGAACATTATATAATGTTAAAGAGGTTTAATATAATTTTAATTGGATTTTAAACCTTACTATTTTGTTGGCGTGCAGTGAGTGCACTATTCTGTGCTTCTGAATGGCTGTATTTAAATGTATGTGGTGTTTCGTTTGGTGCAAACAGCTAAATTGCTTGTCACTGCGTATCTCGCCACGTACAGCATGTTGTTAGGACATGGGGTTACAATGTAACCTGCTCACCTAATGTTTATGTTTGTAATATTTATATTATTTGCTAATTAATAACCACCTCATGTGGAACTCTAAATCTGCATCTCATTTCAGAGTCTGTTACGGTCCACTGGAGGACACATTTCAGTCATGGATGCATACTTTAAGAGCCTTCCTGACTGAATGAATCAAATATGCTGTTTTCCACTAAGGCAATCTGGGGTGCTGAAATATGTTTGGCTAAACTGGGATTGGGCGAGTTAAAGGGACCAAAACAAACACAGAAGTTCCAGCATGTAACACACGTTTTCAAAGCAGAATATCTGACTTTAGCATTGTTTTTCAGATAAACAAGAATGTTCACTTAGCATGTTTCTTAAATATATGCAAATATTTTATGGTATTGTTATGCTTTAGAAGAGTCAAAAACGTATATACAGCACCTTTAACAAATTTTATGTCATACGTTAAACAAAATTTCATCTGTCAACCTTTATACAACACTGACCCCAAAATGCATTTAGACAGTTTGTTTGAAGATGCCATTTGATTTGACGTTTTATTCATGCACACATTCTTCAGAGTGATTTAAGCGTGTTTTTCGGGCCACTGTATATTAACACCATTATTTATGTCGCCCGTCGGCAGCCCATATGCTTTAGGTTACATCAGTGAATCTGAGCTCTAGTTGGAGGAGAACTAGAGTCTGGAAGGAAACGGTTAACTGCTTCCCTCAGTCTGACACATGGATCCTCTTTCTAGTGGTTTTAGAGACAACAGATCTGTGGCTCCCATCGCAGAGATGATTCACAATGAATATGCATGCTTCCAATTACACCAGGAAATAATGAAACAATAAGGGCCTTCTGCCCAGCATCCACTGTCACTCATGCGGTCTCTCATTTAGTTGAAAACACTGTGACCGGGTCAGACTCGGACCACTGCAAGACTTTAGTGGTCATATAAGAGCACTGTGGTAACACCAAGATTAACTGATTATATAGTGGTGTCTACGATAATATACCAAATGAACTAAATCTGAAATAATACCACAGTACATGTCCAAAAACACATGGTTTGGTTAAATTCCGCACAAAAAATTGGCATTAGTTTTTCTTCCCTAGGAATGCTCATTTACACGAGGCCAGAGCTTTCGATCTGATTATTCCTAATTCAGAAAGGAAATTCTGAAAACATGGCATTGTCTCAAGAATCTATGCATGGCAGACCAGAATGTGGCACAAACGTCTGATTCACAGGGGCGCGGGTCGTCAGCGTCAATGCTTCCCATTCACTTTGAATGGGTGACGTCAAGCATTGCCGAACTGAATTGTGAATTCGTCTGTGCCACTTCAGTGGCATTGCTCACTGCAGAAGTTCTGAATTTCTCAACTTTTCAAGTGCCAACGGAAGAGTCAGCCAATCAGATCGCTTTATGCAAATACCATAGCTCAGACAGTGGCTGATTGTGGACTAATTTCATTGGCTGATGCTGCTTTGATGATCACGTTAGCCCTAACGCGGTGTTAACTTCAGACATTTGGCGTGATCGCCAATGCTTGACGGATGACATGTCTGAAGTTGAGGCTGACGCAATCGTCATAGCAGCATCAGCCAATGAAATTAGACCGTAATGGGCTACTGTCTGAGCTCGAGTATTTACATAAAGCGATCTGATTAGCTGACGCTTCCGTTGGCGCTTGAAAAGTTGAAAAACTTCCAATGTCTGCAGCAAGCAACGATGATTCCACAATTCAGTTTGGCAATGCTTGACATCACTCATTTCAAGAGTTCACACTTAGCTGATGACTGATTATAAAGCTTGTTTGGCATGCTGTCCCAGGAGAGAGCCCTGAGCTCATAAGATCCTCGTGCCCGGTGCTCCCTGCAGTTTGGAGGTAGATTTCGAGAACTCCCCTGCTGTAGTAGCTAATGAACAGATAGTGATTGCTCTTAAGAGATAACGTCTTACTAGGAGCATGTCTATGGTGCCGATTAGGATTAGTCAATTAACTTAAGTTGCATGTTTTTGCACGGTGGGAGGAAACCGGGGAACCCAGGGGAAACCCATGTGAGCACGGGGAGAACGTGTAAACTCCACACAGAAACGTTGACTGGCTTGGTAAGGACTAGAACCAGTGACGTTCTTGTGAGGCAACAGTGCTAACTACTGGGCCACCATCTAGGTAAGAAGGAGGAGTAGAGGTTGAAGGGGGGATTCTTCAAAACGAAGATGGCTGTCATATGGAACCTAGGGTATCGATAGTGGCTTAGGAATCGTCTGATTGGTGAATCATAAAGTAAATAATGCGGGACCGGCTGCAAGTAATCATAAGCACGTGATCCTCTCGAAATTAGTTCATAAATAAACTTCACTCAAATTAAATGGGAAGCGTTGACGCTGACACCTTGTGTGAATCTTCCACACTAAAAAAATGGAAAAGACTACTTGATAGTGATTGGAGAAACAAAATGCAATTTTTGCAAAAACGATTCATCTTCATTGATTAAAATCATTCTAAACACCACATGCTAAGGACACTAGCTGGGAAAAACTGTAATGCAGCAAAAACATCATATTTTAAGGTGTCCTTGTTGCAGTCTATATATTCATTTAACTACTCAGTAATAATAATTAATTACATTTACTTGCTAAGAATGAAGATTGGGTATTAGTTGCATGTAAGTACGCCTAATTAATTGTAACTACTATAGTAAGTATTTAGTCCTAACAAGAACACCAATTGCCAAATTGGCTTTTTCAAACACACTGGAAACGTTAAATTGAAACTAGCCTATCAGATGCCCTTATTTATCATTTAATATAAATCAAGCTTCTGCAGTAATTTATCAGTTTTCAAGGCTTATATTGTTTGTTCCATTGTGGACCCTTCTAAACAAGACTACAAAAGTCTAACTACTATTATTCCTTGTCGTTTTACAAATGCTCATTAAAATGTCTACTAGCTCAAAAAACTGATCTGAGATCGGGTAAATATTAAAAATAAGTTGTTCAGTTATTCGCCACTGGAGGGAATCCAAGTGAACCTGCATGGTTCATGTGGATCTTATGGTATTGCACAAAGAACCACAAAGAATGGAGAAACAATTGAATTCTGAAAACAGTAATGACGTAACATTTAACTGAAAGCACATAAATAAAAAATATTATATTATCATTAAAATAAATAAATTATAATAAAAGAACTGGACCTAGCCAATATGATACGCAATGCAAACCATTGATTCAAAACAAATATTGATTTAGGTTTCAAAGCCTCATGAAGCAGTGCTTCAAAATCAGCCATCACTAAGACTTGACATGCATTTGATAGGCATGGTACGATAACCGTTATCAAGGTACACCACTGTTTGGGAAAAGTCAAGGTTTTAAAACCGTCAAATTTTCTGCTATACCATTCCTAAGGTATATGTGTAAGATTTTTTATTTGCGTTTTTTTTGTTGTTGTTGTTTTTTTTTTGGCAACAGTATACCCAGTAGAAAAGATATCAAAAGATGCTGCTTCAAATTGTAATAAAATCTGTTTTTGAAACAAATGAAAACCGCAGAAGTCAATGATTGATTTTAATTCTTTCGCCTGACATGTTTACTGTAACAAATTATTTTAATTGTTTATCAAAATAAAATATATTGTGTTCAAAGGTTGAAAAAAGTTTAGTTTTTTACCCAGACATTTAAAAAGAATGTATTTTAGAGCAATAATTACAATACCGTAAAACTGATATTTTTATCCATGGTTATTATACCATCAAAATATTATAGCGGCCCTTGCCTAGCATATGCACATAAACCTTCCATGTATGCTGTTATTGTGGGTACATAATGTAATAGAGTGTGTGACTAGGGTCAAAATTTAGGATGATGACATAATTTGTACACAGCAGCATATACAGATTGACGGTACACACAAAACTGCAAGGGTGTTGTTTTCAGATTAATCCAATCTGGGACCTAGCTTTAAAAAAAAAATTATAATTTAAGGCTCCCAAAATTCCGGTTCCATCTGGTTGAAATTCTGATATGATACAACATGTTTGCAAATAGTTAAACCAGTCTCGATGTATGGCTCCTATAGTTCACTGCTGGTTTACACATAAGACTAGTAACGTATTTGTTCAGTCATGATTAAAGCAAAGTTATTTAGTGAATGTAACTTTCTGGTACTTGAAACAAAGTAGTTTCAGCCATACATTTTTAAGTCATTTATTAACTTATATTACATTAAAGAATGTTCAGAGTGTGTTTAAGGCCTGGTTGCGTTTATAACATGCAAAGTAATGTGTGTTCATGCTTCAATTATAAAAAAAAAAAATCATTACTTTGATTATATACAGCTACTCAGCTAACATGAAAACGACTATCATATAGCCTAGTTCCTCCGAAAGGCCTGTCTTCAAGAGTCTCTGAGTGGTCAGCAATAACATAATGTGCTGTGATTCACGGATCAGCTCCACGTCACCAGGAACACTAGAAACTGTGCATGTAATAGACAAAGTTTAACAAATAAAAATAATTAAAGGCTGTGGCTCACATTCCACAGCTTCCTTTATTATGGTTGGAGCTGCTCCTTTGAGGAGTTTTTAGGTAAATCCAGCACTAAACTGGGAGAGATTCTGGAAGCTGTCCTTTGTCAAATGCTATCTATATATTTTTTATAAATCTCTGTAACGTAATTGAACTGTAAGCACTTCTTTCTTTTTGTCGTGTCCTTTGGAAGCCCAAATACAGAAACAGAACAAGCTCTGTGAAAATAGCAGCGTTTAGACGCCATTTTAACTTTCTCTGCTATAATGTTGCAGCCATGCCTCTGGCCACGCCCATTTGCCTGAAGGGTTTGTGATCTCACTAACCCAAATGTATTTTTTTGTAGTCTCCAAACTCCATTCGCGGTAGGCTTTGCTAAGCTAACTTTGTAAAAGCCAATAGCTGTGTCCCAAATGGCACACTATACACTATGCTCTTAAGCACTATGCACTTACACACTCAACACCATAGTACATGTATGTAGTGTTGTCCCAAATGGAACACTAATTTTTTTTACTAAATGCAATTTCAAACCGTTTCCCTGATGATGTTTGACGGTTGCCAAATCAGTGAAATAAATGACCAAAGTACTAAATAATATCTGCCATGAGTATAACCGCATTTACCATCGGGAGGTGCTATAATCACTCTCGTAGGAGAATTTAGCTTTCACCATCCAAAATAAATAAAGTTATCTAACATGTGCACCCGATAGCTCCGCCCCTTCCGCTATGTGAGTAAAGCTGCGGTCGTTGAGTCTGTGAAGTGTCCATCATTCCACACTTCATTTTACCGGTCGAATGAGTGCACTAGCCAGGTAATTAAAGTGCACTTATTATTTTTAGAGTTTCAGTGTGCACTACTTACACTATTTATACAACAAAATGGCGGAGAATAGTGCATAAGTATGCGATTTGGGACGTACCTATTGTCTCCCTTTGCATTGAACTTTGAGCGTATTACATTCAGAGATGATGTTTATCTTCACACAGCTACATTACACATCAAATAAAGTTTAAAATGTGGTATCCACAACGATAGGGGCGGGCTGGCCATAGGGATCCCTATGGCCAGCCCGCCCCTATCGACCCGATGGTCAATCTGGCCTGCCACCATGATTCTGACCTGCCGCGCACACCCTACCTCCCCCCACGCTCTTCGCATTGGATGTGGCCTGCCACCAGGACTCTGGCCTGCCGCGCATTCCCGCGCAACCCTCCGCGCCCCTCCCCGCTCTTCAATTTCTAGATTGCATCAGATGTGGCCTGACTGACAGCTACTTTTGCCCAGTTGAAAATGCTTTCCCAGTCCCATTTAAACTGCAGCGTGGGATTGGGAAAGGTCAATAAGCCGGGACTCAAACTCAGGATGGCCAAATCAAAATAGCGCTATATTTTAGTGCACTGCCCATGACACTATCAATACTGACATTTCTTGGTGACTGTAAAGCAAAACTACATAAGCTGCATTTCAACATACACATTAATATATTCTGAAGGAAAAAACACATAGACATCTGTCGTTAATTCATCACATTTATTTCAAAGTGTACAAGAATTCCCACATTCACAGCACTTCCGCATTGACTGAATTCTAAATGGTTCAGTCCATTTAGGCTGTATCTGTAACCATTCTTAAGGTTTATCATTCTAAAAACGGTGATTTGTTTTACCTCTTCCTCCAGCTCTATCTGTTAATTTATAATTGTATCATTCTTTAAAAAAAAAAAAAAAACTTACAGTAAACAGTTGGTTTTATATTTAGCTGATTCGAGGTAGGGCTGGTATGGTTTGTGGCACATAAAAAAAATACCTGAGTCAGAAATATTTAAAAGATTTAAAAGGCACCAGTGGAGAAGAAGTGCAGTGTCTTAAAAGTCTTTGAGTATAACTTTCTTAATAAATAAATCAAGGCGAAAGACGTTCCTTGATTTAACTGATACAGAAACAACAGCAGACAGGGAATGTTAAAAAATAAAATAAAATCACAATAAAAGACTTCAGTGTCTTTTAGCAGTGGTTGTTTCTGTTTAAGTCTTTAACCATAGCAAAGAATAGACTACCTGATGAACTGGATGACTGGAGCATCATAAGTCCACTTCCTTGCACCATCTAGACATTATATTGCTTTTGATATGAATTTCCACATTAATAAGAGCTACGAATCTGGTACGCTTAAACCTAGCGAGTTCTTCTCCAGTAAACAACAGCTACAATGAACGCCACTGCTGCGATGGTAGACACGGTGCGCCATCTTGTCATGCTGCGGAAAATGCCCTCCTGCAACACAGGACAAAGAAAGTATTAGATACACACTTTTTTAACTGACATCCATTTCGGATGCTAATTGTGACTTAATGGAATGATAATTGCAAGCCACTTTTTTTATAATTTTTTTAAAACAATAATTCTTACTGAATTTACTGCCCTCAGAAATGTCTCCAAATACAATTATTTCTGATTTTTAACAGTACAGTAACTGTGCTACCATCCAAAGATGCAAATTCAATTTATGCGCAAAACTGGAACATCACATAAAATATCTGCCAATAATGCGATGATTCCATCCAAAAAGAAACTAAATTTGCTGCAGTTGTAGCAGCAGCATGAGTATTTTCATTATTTAGTAACTAATTTGCACCTCAGAAGACAATGTAGACACACAATAAATGTGAGGTGGCTTTTGGAGGTGTGAGCCGCCGAGGACCGATGATCAAGAGGTAATAATAATAATAAGCATAATAGGTTAAGGCATTTTAGAATGACCAAAACAACATTTCAGATGTTTTACAATGTGTTCGCTCTGCTGGGTTGTCCATTAACGACATCCACCTGCCTTTATCATTACATGATCTTCTACAACAAAAATCACATGACTTTTTTTTTTACATGCATACTGGAATTTAGATGGTAAATCTTTCCATCGTAGTTTATGGTCATTTTTTCGTGTCAAATAGAAAGCTTATCCTATTCATTTATGCACAAATGCATCTTTGGCATTTCTATCTAGCATATTTTTATGCAATAATCCAAAATGGTGAATCGAAACATACAGTGCATCAGGAAAGTATTCCTAGCGCTTCACTTTTTCCACATTTTTTATGTTAAAGCCTTATTCCAAAATTTATTAAATTCATTTATTTCTTCAAAATTCTACACACAATACCCTTTGTTGACTTAAGGACATGTCAAAAGTGAATATTTTGGAGTGGCCATCACAAAGCCCTGATCTCAATCCTATAGAAAATTTGTGGGCAGAGCTGAAAAAGCGTGTGAAAGCAAGGCAGCCTACACTTTTGACTCAGTTACACCAGTTCTGTCAGGAGGAATAGGCCAAAATTCCAGCAAGCTATTGTGAAGCTTGTGGAAGGATACCCAAAACATTTGACCCAAGTTATAAAGTTTGCAGGCAATGCGACAAAATACTAAGGAAATGTACTTTTGACTGTCTAGAAAGTAATAAAAAAATTATTATTATTCTGGCATTTAGCAAACATAAATCATTTGGTTAATCCTAACTGACCTAAAAGAGAAAATGTTTAGTATGATTTTACATCAGACATTTAAAAAGAAAATGGTTATGTGCCTTTTTTAGAGTGTATGCAAACTTCTGGTTTCAACTGTATATTGCATCACCAAAACTGATTGTGTGATAAGTCGATATATTGAATATTGTGACAGACGTATCCACCAGGCAACTGTGGCAAAGAAATGAAAACTCCATTTGACGTTAGGTTAAAAACAAACAAACCACGGGTCTGTTCTTTGTACCTTGCTTAAATGATCTAAGATGATTTGGCAGATCCTGGATCTTTTAATCTTGATAACTGATCTCTGGCTAATTTGGTTCTTTAAACAAGTACCAGATTAATCAGATTAAAATGTCTGGATGAACTGATCTGAGATAGCTGCGTGTGTTGTGAAGGACAGATTTATCGATCCTCGAAATCATGATCAGCAATTCAACGATTGGCTGACAGCACAGCAGCGTAAATACATCATCTGATTAATATTCAATTATCCATGTGAGAAAAATGACATAAAATTAGTAGTAAAAAGTTTGTTAAATATGAAACACAATAACTTTCCACATTTATTGTGGGCCGCAGGCTTTACACTGTCATGTGTCAAAGAGTATTTAGCAATTTAAATAGTTTTAGATTTAGATCTGATTTTCTTTATTATAGTAGCATTTAGGCCTGTTTAAGTTTCTTAATTGACATGAGTAATTTAAATTAGTTTAGCATCAAAAAGCATTTTGATATCGGTAAAGGCGTCTGCAACTTTTGCGAAGCATCAAATCACCATCATTTTAGCTGTCAAAACGTGCATGACTGCATAAATCATTATTCTTTTATAAAAACAAACAAACAAACAAACAAACAAACAAAATACAGTCGAATATTGTGCATGTCTATTATCATACAGAAATTGTACTAAAGCTGGGTCGGTACCTTAAAAAAGTACATGTTTGTATCTAAAAAATCTATACTAATAAATGTTCTCTTTGATCTCCTTGGGGAGAACAACCCCGTTTTTATATTTTCATTTCGGAGTGCAGATTGCATAAGTTTTATTTATATATTTTTTACTTGTATGTATATAAACATAAATATTATTAATTATTTTAAAGGTATACACAGTATAATCTTTTTTAAATGATTTTACTATTTTCCCAAGTACATATAACCAAGAGGTTACTAAACTCTCAGAAATAGGTACGTGAGCTGTCACTGGGGTGGTACCTTTTCAAAAAGTACAATTTAGTACTTGAAGGGTCCACATTGGTACCTAAAAATGTTAAGAGGATCATTTTTGTACTTTTTAGGTACTAATATGTACCCTTGAGGTATTAATATGGATCTTTTAGGTACAAGTTTGTACCTTTCGAAAAGGTACCACCCCAGTGACAACACACGTACCTTTATTTCTGAGAATGTACTGTAAGAAAATATCAGCATTCAGTACATACTATCAGTATTACCCCTGCTTAAAATGACCCGATCTAATCCTGTTTATATGAAATGAGCCTGCTCCCTAGCAGGTTTGTGCTACCAGACTTGTTGCTATGACAACAACTCTCGGAAGAGTTTCGAAGAATGAAACGATCCTGGATCATGTCAATCATCAATAACCAGATCCAGCTAATTGAGTAATCCACGTACGAAGAACGGACCCCAGGTAGCATCAGTTTAAACATACTGGGATTAAGTATATACTGCATGTTCCCATATTAAGTGAACTGTATATCTTATCGCACATTCCCCAGCAGCAGAACATCTCTGAATTATTGTAAACAGCAGGTGACCGTTCTTCCTCAGATCCCTGAAATGAGGGTCAAGCGTGCAAGCATCACGTCTCCTCCCCTCACAGGGGTTTGCATTCTTTAGGCTCGTGCTGTAAATATTGTCACATGTTTGCTGCATCCCAGTTCTCAGGGCCACAGTATGCTCCATGACGCCTGAGCGTTTGAAGTCTAAACTCGGCACCCCACATTCTGCTCCGTTTATGATCATATGTGCGCTATTAAACTTGAGTGGCCCCAGGAACTGCAGTCGGGCTCTGCAGCACACATGCAAACCGCATCTTACTAGAGTTTGATAACATCAGCTCTGGCATGAGAAGTGGAAAGCCCAAAAAGAGATGCGTCTTAATGTCCATTTTATTAAGGGCTGAATCAGATCAGTGGTGTGTAGATGCGTGCCATCCTGGGTCGGTGGGTTTGTGTGTCTGGGTATATTCCTAGACGGGATGTGTCTGTGTTCGTGCTTATGTGCTTCCTGGCTGGAGTGGGTGCGTCTCTCTGTGTGTGGTGGCCCATGTCTGGTTCGACCTGTGTGGCTCCACATGGGTGGCCAGACAACACACACACACACACAAAAAACACACACAAAAAAACAGCAACTTACCCATCCTCCTTGCTGTCTGATCCAGGCAGAAATGTGTTCCTTCATAAACTGTAAAAACCAGCTAATGATGTTCTTGATAATCTCAAAGTGGTTCTGAGTCAGAGCCTAGAGGAATGAAAGGTAATGATATTTTACATGTCTGTATTATGCAAAATATTTTTTGCCATAATTGAGGTTTATTTAATTTGTCTCCTTGAGTTTCATTGATTATGATATGTCATTAGCACTATGGGCTGTTTTCCACCTGGTATTATGTGTCATGTGTTGGGATTACTTATTCACACTTTACATGAGCTGACAGAATGAATCCATGTCACACAACTTAGAAGTGAGCAGGACATAAAGTGCTTGATAAGGGTGTGTTTTGCAATGCAATGCAGCAAAGTGTGAATCCATTGTTTTGGTGCACTTTGTGTCAAGATATCTCAAAATGAGTGCATGTTAGGTCAGTGGAAAGAGTGTAGGCATTTTTTGTAGCTATTGGAATTATTGAAAATTTGCAATAATAGTAATCAGCCTTTTTTTTCTTTTTCTGAAATTAGTAGAGAAGGGACAAATATAATGAGATAGTTCACCCAAAAATGAAAAATTAGATTTCAGTTAAATTTCTTTAAGAATATTCAGAAATCCAGCAGCTGTTGATGTCCACTATAGGAACTAAAAATTCACATTTACAAATTTAAATTGGGAAAAATGCATGGCGCACATGGTGAATGGTCTAAAAAGCTTGTCCTAATTCTCTTAAAGGTGCTGTATGTATATTTTTGACTCTTCTAAAGCATAAAAAACACCATATTATGTTTGCAGATATTTAGAAAACATGCTAATATTTTTGTTTATCTAAAAAACTCCCTTTAACCCACCCTATGCCAGTTTAGCCAATTATATTTCAACATTTTTGATTCATTCAGTCAGGTAGACTCTCAAAATACGCATTTGCAACCGAGATGCAACCTCTGCTGGACAGTAACATCCTCTGAAATGAGATGCAGATTCAGATTTCCACATGAGGTTATTAATTAGCAAATAATATAAATATTACGAATGTAAACATTAGGTGAGCAGGTTACACTGTAACCCCATGTCCAAACAACATGCTACATGACGAGATTTGCAGTGATAAGCAATTTGGCTGTTTGCAGCAGACAAAGCACACAGAAATTGAAAAACAGCCATTGAGAAGCACAGAATAGTGCACTTACTGCTCTCCAACAAACTGGTAAGGTTTAAAATCTAATTAATACATATTAAACCTCTTTAACATTATTAAATGTGCATGCTGAATCACTGATTTGTGTTGGCTTGCACTAAGTCACAGTTCTAAAGTTCTATTGCAAATGGTTTATTTTATTTTTAAGATCTGAGGTAAACTATCTCCAGCTCCTTTCAGTATTATGGCAATAAATGTCATGTAAAAAGGCATTCAAACTGACATTATTAGCATTTAACGCTGAATAAAAGCACATGTGGTGTACCTGAGGTGACTTTGTTGTTCAGCTGCAAGAAATAGCTGTATCTTAAATATAAATTTCAGGTGTTGGCTAGAAGAAAAACTCCTTTTAATATGGAAAATACCTTTTATTTATTTAAAACATGACTTAAATCAGCCTTTAGGATCAATAGTCAGGCTCGCTCCTGTTGGTGTCTTCAATCTGGCAACCTGAGCGTGCATGTGTTTCGAACCAGCCATGCAATACCCAGTTCAACCACAAGGTGTCAAACTTACATACTGCACCTTTAATGAGTTATAGGTGTGTTTTGAGCGTAATGTCTATTAAAACAATCTCATCTCCCATTCATAGTAAGAGTGATTTGTGGTTGCACCATGGCACATTTGCTATTTACACGCCAGACTATGTAAGTGGAAAAACTGAACACTTTTCTAGCAAGGAAATGGATCTACTCATGCATGAGGTTGAAGAGGTACATGCAATGAATGACTATCCAACCCAGTAAAACTAGGTTCCTGGAAGGCCTCAGCCTGGCAGTTTAGTTCCAACCCTGCTTCAACACACTTACCTGTAGGTTTCAGCCCTAAGGACTCAATTAATTTGATCAGGTGTGTTTAATTGGGGTTGGAACTAAACTGTGCAGTACTGTGGCCCTCCAGGACCTGAGTTTGACACCCCTGCATTATGACATGAAGGCATTTTAACATTTATGTAGACAATAACAATCTTTTACATTTTAATCCTGTTCACATTTAAAGAGGTTTGTGTGCTGCTGCACATCCCTGTATGTGTAATAAGCAACGTGTATGCACTTTGTAAAATCATATATAGGTGCAATCACTAACGCACTCTTTAAATAACAAAAAAACCCTACACCGCTGACTTTAGAACAGCTTTTAATTGGTCAATGGTGCTGTCTATTTTAGTAAAAAAATAGAAATGTATCACGTTAACACACCTCCTTTTCAGACCAGCACATCCATGGGTACTCAAATGGGTGCAGATGCATTTGCTATTTAAGCAACATGCCACAGGATGTGAAAATAATACCTGCACCAGCTAGAAGATTTCTAGATGAAACTGGTTTGTGGTGACTCATAAAATGCAGGTCTGCAGCTAGCAGAAAAACAAAAACACATGGCTCCTGATGACACATTAATGTCTTATGAAGTGAGCTGATCAGTTTGTACAAGAAACTGCACAATATTCACAATGACTATGTTTACATGAACATCAGTATTTGAAGTATTTGCATTAATTTAAATAAGACAATAATATGATTAAGGCGTTTACATAAGTTGCTTCTTGAATGTTCCTTTTATTTCACGTTTTACATGTTATAGCACATAATTCAATTAACGTCATCAACGCTGTCCACATTTCCTCTGGAGCTTCAGGTAATTTTAAGTGTTTCATTTTTAATTTGTCGACTTTAACTGCAGTTTGGCACTTTCACTTTCATTCAGGAACATTTCATGCATGCCCCCTGTGACAAACGAGATATTGGATGCGAAGATGAACTGCTGGAAGAGTGTGTGTTTTAATGGAATTTGATACCGCACGCTGTATGGGCAAAAAACCTCCGCATTTCATGATGTAGGTGTCTGTGGTCCTTCACTAACTTGGTAGGTGCAGAGAATAGTGTCAAACAGCCATGTTTGTAAAGAATATCCTGTCACAAAATGTGGCGAAAATCCTACATGACGGTAATAGTTTAAGTTGTTTACATTTCTGTACTGCACTTCAATAATGCAACTAAAATCGACATAGTCCACTTGTCTTAATTCGATTTATGTTTAATTTGATTATGACCTTAATCAGATTAAATTAACCAAAAATCGCTCTTTATATGGTAGACATTTAATCAAAGCATTGTCTTATATATTCATATTAAAATTGGATTATTGGTCTTTATGTAAACACACTCAATGTTATTATCTTAAGTCGACAGTCCTGAGCATGTTAATAAAAATCTAGAGCTTCATATTGCATAATGAGGTATATTTGTTGGAAATCTGTGGAAAGCCAATCTTTATAATTGAGATCAAACATGTGAACTTAACCTTACTCATTTTATTTAAAAAATTTATTGGGGAATTATAACCCCAATAAATCGCCAAGGACTGCAGTTTTAGTTAAAACCCTTATTTAATGTTGTTTTAGATGGCCTGAGGATAAACAAATGAACAGCAAAATCTAATTTAGGTGAACTATCCCATTAATACCAAGTGTACAGTGTGGCAAAATTATTAATGGTGAGAGCATTAACAAATGAAACATAATTAACACCAAAACATTGTTTAAAAATGAAAGATAGAAATGGCAAACTTGTTTTCTTACCTGGAAAATCAGCCTATAAGCGAGGTGAAACAGAGCCACCACACGTCCCCAGTTAATACCATCATCAAAGATGCTTCTGGCCACAGTCATGAAGACGTCCTGAGCACAGTTTGACTGAACGGTGCTGATGAGACTGTGAGGGGAAAGGAAAGGTTTACATGTGTTATTACGGGCTTCTTAAACTTCATAATGATCCATACTTCACTTTCAAAGTAAATCATTATCTTGTTCTAGATCAGTGTTTCTCAACCACGTTCCTAGAGGACAACCAGCACTGCATGTTTTGGATGTCTCCTTTGTCTTTCACACCCATTAGATGTCTTTCAGTCTCTCTGCTAATGATCAGGTGTTTGGTTAAGGAGACATGAAAAAAGTGCAAAGCTGGCAGTCCTCCAGGAACATGGTTGAGAAACACTGTTCTAGACTGTACACCATGTCTACACAATCCTGGTTACTCATTGTATTCTTTTAAACCCAGTCTTAAGATGTACTCACACTATGTACAGTTGCCTTGAACCGGGCCAAACTATGCTTGTCCCCCCTCCTGTCTCCCCCGACTGCCGCACTCACATTACATTCGAGCCTGGGCACGCTTACGTCATCGATGATGCGCTGGTCAGTAAGAGCTCTCGCTCAGCACAGTAGAGATTTCTTTAGTTATATCGTATAAGACGTTTGATATGCGGTGACACGCAGTCTAATATTTCGCCGAACAGATCAGCCACTTTTGACGCTCATAAACAATCATAAAGTCCTCGTGCTGCAGGAATTAGGAGGTTTGCTAAACCTGCAGCTGTGGTGCAGTGAGGGATTTGCATCTTTAATAATCTACGACAGTTTGCATTCATTGAACAGTATGAATGATTAATTAATCCATATGAAACAAATTAAAAGTCGCTTAAAAGTCACGCCTCGCTTTCAGTCTCGGGCTCAGGCACGCTTCCACTCACACTGTAAGCGTACCGCGCCTAAGCCCAAGTGAACCACACTCAGGCCCACCTCTTCCAACCAGGCCAGGGCCGCCCAAGTGAACCATGGCTGAGCCCGATTCAGAGCACTTACACTTCTCGGATAGCACGGGCACGGTTCAGATAGCATAGTGTGAGTGCGCCCTTAAAGCTCATATTTGCATATTTAAAGGTTAGTAGCAATAAATGAACAACTACTGCACACATCTATCATGAAGAGCCTTTAAAAACTGTCCAGAACTATGTTTGTTAAAGTATTCTGTAACATACAGCTTAAATTAGTTTCCTTTCCACACACTAGTCATCTTTTACTTCTGAACTTTTTGACTAAAAAAGCACATAAATGTTTAATGAGGTAAAGACTGGAGAGGTCTATGATTGGTTATTTGTAGCTAAATGCAGTGTATTACTTTGAGATTGTAATTTGGGATTAATTTCTGTGCTCTTTGGCACCTATAGCAGGCCTTCTTTAACTTTGAGGTTAAAATGACCCAGAAATAAATGATGTTTGATAAAAAAAAATATCCCTTTCAAGTTTTCACTTAAAAGTCAAATTTACAAACAAATAAAAGCATCAATACATACAAACTGAGCTTAAAAATGAGAATGTACAAAGGACTTGTGTGTGTGTGTATGATGGCATCGGTAACTTCTCTGCCTATTTAACAGATTTAGGGCTCTATTTTAACCATCTAGGCGCAAAGTCTAAAGCACATTGCACAAAAGCATTAGTGGCGTGTCCGAATCTGAATTTGCTTCAACACAAAGGGCGAAGCAAATACAGTTTGGCCGCAGGGCATGGTCTAACAGGGTTGTGCTTTTTCTCTTAATGAGTTCTGGGTGTGTTTTGAGCATAACGTGCATTAAA
>CAIGQZ010034999.1:4593393-4605292 GCA_903798205.1 Danio tinwini | reverse complement strand
TTGATGGAAACGCCATGATGCTCATACATTTTGGAAATGCGCATAATAAATGTGCCTAACTGAGTAGGATAAATTTTTTTATCAAAAAAGAAAAGATGCACATAAACTAAGATGGAAACACTTTTACCAAACAAATTCCAGTATGCACATTAAAAAAGTCATGTGATTTGTTATAAAAGATCATGTGATGGTAAAAATGTGTGTGAATAGACAAACCAGCAAGCTGAGCACATTGTAAAGCATTGAAATGTTGTTTTGGTCATTTTAAAATGCCTTAACTGTTTCAATATTATTGTTATTATATTATTAATGACCTCCAGAATAGTCAAGAGCGTCTATGCTCCGCGTCTGACACCTTCAAATGCCACCACGCGTTCATTGCATGTCGGTATTGAATTAGAGATTACAGATAAAAATAAATTTGACTTAAGGTGGTTTTCTTTGGTGTTGTACTTCTAATTCACGACTGCTGTTTTGCATTGTGTGCTTCTGGCAAAAAGTGGTGTCTTGTGAACGCACCTAGAGGAAGTGACAATGAAAATATTAAAAGAGTTTTAAAAATAACTTTAAATATGGATATTTTGTTTACAAAAATGCACCAATTTGTTACAGGAGGCCTTCATTTACCCTGCTGAGCTGTGTGTGGCGTGTTTTACTATGCATATATGCACTGTGTTGAACTTAATTTAGACTGAAGACATTTAACACCTGCTGACTGCCATTCTAAAGCTTGGAAGATCAAAATAACTCTGGATGAATTCATCAGAAAGAAGGAAGCCAGATACAAATAGAATGCCTTGAGGGTGAGTAAATAATTAGGGAACCTTCATTTTAGTGTGAACTACCCCTATAATATAAAATAGGTTGGGAGCAACTGGATTAGACACATTGTGCATAGAACATAAAAAAACATACTGTTGAAGCTCAGCATTCTTGTTAAGGTCGTCGGCTATCTTCAAAAGCTGATCTACAACTTCTTTGATTTGAGGATCGTCTTCATCCTGAGGTCTCCCTCCGAGAGCCTCGTGACTCACGCGAATGTTTGGCTCATCTACTGTAGCTTGCTGAATAACATACCTTTATGTGAAAGCAAAGCACAGGGACAGTGAGAGAGATGCAGTCATTCACATGGTTCCCACACTCTTTTCATGGACATCAGATTCAAGGACCATTGATTTTAAATAGGGCTGTCAAAATTAGCGCGTTAACACACGCGATTAATTTGAAATATTTAACGCGTTAAAAAATTACGCATTTAACGCAGTTGCAGTTTTTTTTATTTCCTGTTGTGGCTGACGTGTGTTCAGGGCCGGCGCGTCCATAGAGGCGACCTGCCGCCTTGGGCAGCAGAATAGTGAGCGAACCCCCCGGTCCTCACTTTCATCCACGACACCCACCCCCTCCCTCCCGGTCCTCACTTTCATCCGCAAACCGGTCACTTTCTATTTCACTTTCGGGTTGAGGGCGGCGTGATTGCCGTTTATTCGCCTAGAGCGCCAGTTCAGCTTGCTCCGACCCTGCGTGTGTTTAATGTGCAAAGAAATACGGAGAAGACCAAAGAAGCGCTTTTAGAAGGAAAGTTTCAGTATAAAACAATTAAGGTCGCATCACTAGGTTATCCAGCGTTTCCTCCAGAGTTTCATGCAATTTCGGTTGTTTTTTATTTTTATTCATTAGACTTCAACTGCAGTTCAGCGGTTCACTTTCATTCAGCAACATATTGTTCATGCCTCGTGACTGCTGGAAGAGTGCTGTATTTATGGAATTTGATACCGCATGGCGAATGGAAAGAAAAACCTCGCAACTGGCTAAATGTTAAGGAGGACTAAGCAAAATTGTTTCTACCTTTTTTTTGGGCAATGTTTTTAAATTTTATTTGTTCAGCGTTGATGTTCAATAAATAATCATAGATAGCAGATAGTGTGTTTCCTTCAATTATTTTAAAATCAAGTAATGCTTTCTTCATTTAAAAATCTCACACTTGTAATATGTGAGCATATTTACTGTACAAAACTTATCAGTGAACTATGAGAGCAACAAAATAAAATAAATAAATAAATAAAATAGTCATTCATTAATCGTAATCGATTAAAAATGTTGCCAAATCGCGAGTCCTACGTTTTGTTTTTGACAGCAGCACAGTACAATAGTTGAAATAACACCATAAGCACTTTTATTTCAAATGTAATTGAAGCACTTTTAAGGAGCTATGTTAGTTTTTAAGTACTTTCCAGTCCTTGAATACATACATCTGAAATTCAAGTACTTTCAAGAAGCATGGGAACCCTGCAATCAAACAAATACAAAAATTATAAATGCAGAAGTGAAGATCACATGAGTTTACCCTCTTAGTAGAACAGCACTCTGCTCAATGATCACATCATCTATCACATCTGAAAATAAGCAGGAAAATGCTGAGTGTAAACGTGATCAATGTACTTCATAACCAGTGTTGGGTGAAGTTGCTTTTAAAAGTAATCTTAAATCTTTACTTTTTAAAAATTGCAAAAATATCATAACATTTACTTTCCCAACACATTTAGTTATATAGAATATATTACTTTTAAAACTAAGTTTACCAAGCACGTATGCATGTTGAACAATGAACTTCATAACCAGTGTTGGGTAAAGTTCATTTTAAATGAATGATTTTTTAATATATTACTTTTAAAAGTAACTTTACCCAGTGCTGTTCATAACACATAAGCATTTTAAAACAGGATGAGGTCAAAGTACAGGAAGCAATCTTTGTATTCCTGGGTGTGATAATAGGGTGAGAAGGCACTATAACTGCGGTGAACAGTGACCTCTATTGGGAAGAACTTCCTGTTTTGATACTGGCTGGTTTACAAGAAAGGTTGTGGCGCCGGCTTATGTAAAAGTTTGCGGTGTAACCAACTTTGCCTGTGGCCCGGTTTTCTGTTCTCAAATTTTGAAATATATAAAAATTCAATACATACATACATAAACATGTAGTGTGCGTTTGTGTGTGGATATGTGTACGCTGCTGATGTCATTCATTCAAATGAATTCGTAACAAAAATGCTGTGATTTAGAGCTTTTTTTATTTTAGGTCATGTTTACAGACATGTTTATATTCATTTTTAGACCACACAATACCAATGTTTTAACTTCAGAAGAAGAGTTATGGCGAAAAAAATATGATATTCAATCATTTATTCATTTTCCTTTTGGCTTAGTGCCTTTATTCATCAGGGGTCGCCACAGCGGAATGAACCACCAACTTATCCAGCATATGTTTTACACAGTGGATGCCCTTCAAGCTGAAACCCAGTACTGGTTTAGTTGTTTTTCTGGCAAACACATTTTTTTGCAGATTAAAATTATTTAAACGACAACATTTGTATTGTGAAATGCTATTAGACCTTTAAAGAATAAACAAATGTTAATAAATCACACACACCCATACCTAACAAATTCAGTAAAGCATGATTATTGTAAATTGTGACTAAATAAACACGTTTTAAACAACATTTTATATATTTTGAAGGTATTATTTTTAAACTGATTACAAAAAAGTAAGTATTTTATTGTCACACTTTACTTTTTATTCCCTGAAATGTCTTACATTGCTAATTACTGAATTGCTTTAAAATAAAAAATTCTCCTAAAATACAAAATAAAAGAAACAAATGTAAATATTTTGCTCACACCCATACACTGTAAATTTTTTTATCATCAATTAGTCCTGAAAGCATATGTTTTTAGTTTATTGTAACTTATTAAACTAAGTTAACCATGTTCTAACTTAATTTTATAAGTTACACAACCTGTTTTAAGTCCCTTTAACATAATATACGTTCAATGGACTCATAAGATTAATTTGATTCAGCTTAAAAATTTAAAGCAACCAGAATGTTTTTACAGTGTACCTAACAAATTTAGTAAAGCATGATTAATGTAATTCGTGACTGAATAAACACATCTTCAGCCACATTTTATATATTTTGAAGGTATTATTTTTAAACTAATTACAAATCTAGATATTTTATTGTCACACTTTACTGTTTATTCCCTGAAATGTCTTACATTGCTAATTTAAAAATAATTCATTGCCTTAAAATAAAAAGTTCCCCTAACAGACAAAATAAAAGATAGTTGCTTATCGTCTACCAGGTATATATGCAATTTGAGATGTTACTAAAAAGGCCACACTGTAAAAAAAAATCCTGGTTTATTTAATTTTTTAAGCTGAATCAAATTAACCTTACAGGCCCGTAGCCAGCCTGTTAAAAGCGGTGGGGGTTTTTTTCTTTAAAAGTGGACCCATCTGCAGTTATTTGAGGTTCAAATACTGCATTTTTGTGATATTTTAAGCACTAATTTGTGCTGGGTTTGTTGGATGGTTTCATTACCACACTTTTTGATTGAACAAAAATACTTCCTACATTTTTGTCAAAGTGCTTATCATACTATTTTTTGTTTACAAAAATGGATGTTTATTTACAAGTTATTACAGTTTTATATATAAATGTAATGAGATTAGAATTTTAGAAATATAAAAAAAGACTTGCATTTAAATGCAAATTTATTATCATCCATCATTTAAAAAAAACATCAACAAAAAAGTGAATCTGTTAAAACTTGTTTTAAATTAAAAACTTTATCCTATAGGCAAATAACAAACTGGTCAGCTCATTACCTCCATTCCATTTAAATAGTTAAGCCTTCTTTTATTGGATATTTTATTGGCTATTCTTCTTAAAGCCTTCTTCTATTGGTTATTTTCACATTGTATGATGGCATACTGGCAAAAATGGGACAAATGAGCTCATATAGTGCCCAAATTCTGGACTGTCAGAAGGGGGTGGGTCTTTCGAACAACCACCCGAACCCCATTATGAGTTCACTGAACTTAATTTATGTTAAACTGACTTAAAACAGCTTGCAAAACTGCTGCCATGACTAATTGATCATATCATTTTTTTACAGTGCATACATTCCCAAATTTCCCACAAATAGGCTATTTTTGTCATTACAAAGAGCATACGCCCATGATACGTCAGTCAAATAGGCTATGACAAGACAATGTTATGACGAAATAAGAGGATTAAAAGACACTTAATAACGAGACATTTCTAGCATAAACTCATTTAAAGCTGTAAATCGCCATATAGGCCTACTATCAAATGAATGTCGCTCATTCTAGCATTCAAAGGCCCGGCGAAGTGAGGAAGTCTTGGACACTGTGGACTTCACGTCACGTCAGAGAGAGCCCGCGTAGTGTAGCTCGAACTTAATCTTACCTTCACCACCTGTAGCTCCCTTTAACTCGTTTTCGTCTGTCGTCTCTCCATTCTTCCCATCTGCCATGGTTTAATTCAATGCAAGTACCGGTATGATAGCTTGCTAACTTAGTTAGCCGAAGCAGCCTATCTATTTCTGAATTCGCTAAATTCACAGTTTCCAACGCAATACAACATAATATAGTCAGGTTATCGACTCTTGTAGTTATAGCTCCTCTTCAGAAGCACCATTAGACTGATAATACAACCATGACCCTGAAGAATTCGTCGTGGAGAAGTTTTAGGAGTTCCACCAATCCATAGGAACCTACGCGTCCGGGGAAATAACGCGGAAATGGAGACGACTGACGGCCGCTGTGCGCAGATTCGTGCCAAAAAAGGCCTCATCACAAGCATGCATCTTTCTGAATCCGTTATTTTAGATACCAAACAGACAGGTTAATTATTCATCCTTCGTCGTTTTATGAAATGTATTTTTAATGCTTCGTAAATACGATGCAACAAGTTGTACAACAGCTAGACAAGCACGCACACATTTATAATTGACTAAATGTGTTCAAATATGCATTGGAATGTCACGTAAATAAGAAAAGGGACGGGTTTTTTAATAATAATAATAATAATAATTATTATTATAATAATAAAATGCTTGCTTTACAAACAATAAGTGTGTAATTATTTATTTATTTATTTATGGTTTTACGTTCATTTAAATTCTTTGGAATACTATGCATTTAATATTATTTCCCATCATTCATGTAGTGGCCTGGGGATATATTTGCAGTAATAGTTCTTGATATTCATGAATCCTTACACACCTCAAGTAAGATGATTTTTATGCAATAATCTTATTATGTAACGTACAAAATTCACCACAAGATGTCACTATCAGACAGGACCACAATTCTGCAGGCGAACAATGACAAGAGGTACTTACTGCTGAGCCACATGGGCAGAGCTCCAGCTCTTATTTACAGTTGAAGTCAGAATTATAAAACCACCTGAATTATTTATTATTATATTTATATATATTTTAAATTATATTTATTTTCCTCTCCCTCGTGTGTTTACCCATGGACACCATCTACACCCTGGAATTCCTCATCGTAATGTTGAAGCAGGGGTAAAACGGCCTTGAGGACCATACGAACAGTTGCCTGTTTCTAGCTAAAAGATCCAGCTGGTTGGATGACATGCTCTGCGGGTTCTACAACTTCAACTTAAACACCACTTGCATAGCACAGTCATCCAAAGATGGTCCTCAAGGTGATCTCACTGCCTATGTGGAGTGGACACTGGCGAGGAACCGACCATCGTTCAACGTCAGTGCCACTCCAGACCCAGTTACCAGCTCTACCATCTGCAAGGAGCGTATGCCAGAGCCCACCGCAGACGGAGAGCCACCCACGGTGTGTGAGCCATCACCATCAAGAGCGACAGAGCTGAACACCACCAAGCAGGAGGAGCTCAACCAGCTGTCTGACCAGGTGCGTGAGCCGGCAACATCGCCGAAATTGGGAGTCCTGGTGGACATCAAAGGACCGAGCGAGAGTCCTGTCCACCGACCCACAGCAGAGGGTGAGCTGGCCCTGGACCCTGAAATGCTGCTCATTGACTTTTGGAGTGAAGTCAAGCCCCTCCCACTGTTCCCAGACAGCCCTTCTTCAGTCCCGTTCATCCCAAAAGACGATAGCTCAAGGGTCATGAGCAGCACCCGACCCGCCCGCTTTATCTCCGGTGACGTCATCCACAACCATTCTGCCTTCTCCAGTGCGGCTACAGTCAGCCAGTCCCCCAGCTCACCCTCCAGCTGCATGTGTGGAGGATCCCTGCGGGCATGCCCACCTGTTTCGCCGGCCAGAGGTTGTCACCCGACGTCATCTCCTCCACCCTCCGAGCTACGGACTCTGCCTCGGCCCTCCAGCCCACCAGTTCCACCAGGCTCCCTTATCTCCCCCCCTCCCGGCTCTGCCTTGGTCAGTCGTCGCCCTGCCTCCACCTCAGAACTCCGCTCCACCGGCTGCGCCTCATCCCTCCATCCTGCCAGCTCCGTTGAGCTCCTTCCCTCCAGCTACGCCTAGGTCCTCTGTCGCTCTGGCTCCACCGCGGGCATCAGGACCGGTGTCGTTGCTTCGGTTGGGTGAGCCGTCCGCTCCACCTCGGCCCTCCGGAACCTCGGTGTCACCTTCGCCCTACGGCTCTCCGTCGACTCCTTGGGCTCCACCTCCATCTGCGGTGTCTCCCATGGTCGGCCCCCTGGCTGTGTCCTGGGTCCTCCTCCTGCTTCACCTCCTTTCCTGGCTCCTTCCTCCTGAGACTCCTCCCTGGCCCCCTCCTGTGTTCAACGCCCTCCAACTCACCTCCTCCCTCACAGACTCTTCTCTCACCCCCTCTTTTTTTAGGCGAGAGGGGGGGGGGGGGGGGGTTGTTCTGTCCCAACCCGTCTTCCCGGTGGGTTTGTTTTTTTCTTGTGATCCTTACCATGTGCTCCTTTTGTTCTAGTTCCTGACATTGTTCATCACCTTCACCTGTGTTCATCCACCTATGTTATCATCATGTTGTCATCCCCTGTGTATTTATAGTCCTTGTTTAGTCCGGTATTGTCTACATGTCTTGCTGTTACATGTTTGTCTTCAAGCCCTGTTCATCCTGTGATCTTCGTAAGTGTCCTTTAATAAATATGTGCTTTTGATAATCCTGAGACTCCGTGCCTTCCTGTGAACGTCAGGCGTGACACTGCAATAACATTCACAATTTGTACTGTATTTTTGATTAAATGCAGCTTTGGTGAGCAGGAGAAGCTCATTTTAAAACCTTTAAAAATCCTAAACTTTTGACCGGTAGTGTGTGTGTGTGTGTGTGTGTATATATTATTAATTCAATGCCACAAGAACAAGAGGTAATACATATTTAAATAGTTCTCTAAAGGAGGAAATATATTTGTAAAGATTTTTACATGAAATTTCATGTTTTCAGAGCATTACATGTTTTCAGTGCTTTCTTGTTTTCAGTGCTTTCTTG
Source organism: Danio tinwini (assembly GCA_903798205.1). Lineage (NCBI taxonomy): Eukaryota > Metazoa > Chordata > Actinopteri > Cypriniformes > Danionidae > Danio > Danio tinwini. Next base: position 4,597,004 of record CAIGQZ010034999.1, on the reverse strand, counting down.
TTTTGTGATTGCTCTAAAAGATTTACAAATAATTTGAAGTCATTCACAAAATGAGAAAAGTTTGGTTTACAATGAGCCCACTTTTTCTTATGTATCTGGTATTTTCCTAAAGAACTCCAGCTACTCCTTGCTGCACTTTTTCTACAAGTGATGTCACTGGGAGTTGTGGTTAGTGGCTTGGTAGATGTACGCATCAAAACAGCTTATAGGAGAAGGAGCTGGATCTCAAGCTCCTTTTCATTGGAGGTGAGCTCCGCCCAAGTGGTGCTTTATGCAGCTGATACCCTTACAGCTGCAACCCATCACTGGGAAACACCCATACATTCTCATTCACACAAATACACAATTGACAAATAAGCTTACCCAATTCACCTGTACTGCATGTCTTTGGCTTTAGGGGAAACCGGAGCACCCGGAGGAAACCCATGCAAACGCGGGGAGAACATGCAAACTCCATACAGTAATGCCAACTGACCCAGCCGAGGCTCAAACCAGCAACCTTCTTGCTGTAAGGCAAGAGCGCTTCCCACTGTGCTACTGCATCGCCCCACTGTGGTTTTAACTATCATAAACTGAAAAACTAAAAAAATACTTTAGGCTAGTTATACAGTAAATTGGTATGTATTGTAAAAATCTAAGCTTATACAGTATTTGTTTGTCAGTTGTAGCTATTATCGCTATATTGCAATAGTTTTTTTTTTACAGAAACTCTGGAAAGATGTCAATAGCTTTATTGCTGACAATCCTTATTTTAAAATCTTATCTTATAAAACGTAATTTTTTGGTAAGAACCTTTGGTAACACTTTATTTTGATGGTCCATTTGAGTATTAGTAGACTGTGTGCTTAATATCTGTTGACACTGACATTTAACAGTCCTTCAACAGACATTTAACTGACTATAAGAAACTTTGCAATTACATGTCAACTTACACTAACCCTAGCCCTAACCCCAACCTAATAGTCTACTTATAATCTAATGAAAATTAGTTGCAATGTAACTTAAATTCAACAAACGGACCGTCAAAATAAAGTGTGACCGAACCTTTTGGTAAGAACCCGATGAATATTTAAATGATGCTGGGTTTCACACAATTCTCTCATGTTAAGTTAACTTAACTGTTTTTACATATATTTAAGTGGATTGAACTTAAAACAATTAAGTTGTCCGCAAAAACAAAAGAACTCAACTCATTTTAAATGAGTAGTTTGAACTAGCAGCAAATGCCATTTTTTGAGTGTAATTTCATCAAACATTTTATTTGTTTTTTACATTATTTTTACATTTTTGTTTACATTTAACATGTTAGTTTTGTTTAAACTTTACATTTACAACTGTAAATACAAATCTGTACATGAAAAATAAAATACGAATGTGTGGAAACCCAGCAGAAACAACACTCTTCTTCACAACATGTCAACACTCCCTTTTTATGTTATTTCCATTTCTCACGGCCAGGGAACTCCCGTGAATTGTATGGCCGTATTCAGTTCATATGAGTAACCACGTAAATGTTTTTTTAAGGTTGTTATGTTGCCAGATGTTGTATCCTCCTTATAACACAAACCGTTTGTGAACTCAACCCGGCAACCTACACTGAAAAAAATTATGTCTGCAAAACTGTTGCAAACAATTTATTTGTGTTAAATTTAAACAAACAAATTAAATTTAATAAAATTCTGCTTAATTTGTTTGTTTAAATTCAGCCCAAATAAATTGTTTACAGCCACTTAATGTAAAAAAATTGAGTAAATCCAAGGAATCATCTCTGAATGATTTTTTTCAGTGTACAAACCAGTTGTGCTGTTGAGTTCTGCTGTAGTAGACGCAGAAGGTTGAATCTACCATCAGTGGTAGAAAATGAAGGAAAGAGTCAGGTGGTGCTCCAGAGGTAAATAATAATAATAATAATAATAATAAAAATATGAAAATGTTACAATGTAATTTGTTCCACAGTGGTTAACTGCAATGTACTGTTTATATTCAGGGTTGGATAAAGTTTTAAATGTAATATATTACAATATTTTGAGCCACAAAAACTAAATGTATTACCTATTTACTTTTTAAAGGGTAACTATTAGGCCCCTTTTTACAAGATGTAAAATAAGTATCTTATGTCCCTAGAGTTTATATGTGAAGTTTCAGCTTTAAAAACAAATAATGTATTGTAACTCTTTGAAATCGCCCCTTTTAGGTTTTTATCCAAATCGTACCATTTTGGTGACTGTCGCTTTAAGATGAAATGAGATTGTGCTCCCAGCCCTATTTTTAAAAGAGGGTGGAGCTACAAATGCCTATGTATCAGCATAGCAGCAGATTAAAAAAGACTACTGTCATGCAAATGAGGGAGAGATCATCACCAATAGGCGGGGCTTTCCCATGTGAAGTATAAAGGGAGAATGTCAATCAAAGTGTTACTGCAGATTATAAGAAATAAAATTAATACATTTCTACCATTCCAAAACTGATTTCTACCATACCAAAACTGGTTATATGCAGACTTTTGCCACACATCGGTGTTTAGATGTGATTTTTTTAAAAATAGGTCCCCTTTAAGGTAATTAATGTGAATGTAAGTGTTATATTGTTTTTGCATTATTATTATTATTATTATTATTATTATTATTATTATTATTATTATTATTATTATTATTGAATAGGAAAGGCTTAAATTTGTGATATGTCACCTTTAAAACTTTACCCAAATTTAAAACTTTACCCAACACATTTTAGGTTGAATTTGTAAGAATAAATTAATAAAATAAAAGATACTAATAACAATAATGATAATAATAATAAAGAATGTAATTATGTACCCTCATCCGACCCCCACACCCCCTACCCAAATGTTGACAGGTATGTACCTCAAATTTGAATGGCAGAAAATTTAATAATTGAACGTGTGACAATAACTACACTGTAAAAAAAAAATCAGGAAAAAATATAAAAATAACACTCGTTAAATTACAGAAATTTACTGTAAAATAACAGACAATAAATTACAGAAATTTCCTTAAATTTGAATTTCTGTAAAATTTCTGTAATTCAACCTCTGTTATTTTACAGTAAAATTCTGTAATTTAATGGCCGTTATTTTACGGGGGTTTTCCGACACCCCAGCTGCCGGAAATAAACAGTAAAATAACAGATTTTTTTTACAGTGTACATAAAACTACAAAAAATAAAGGGAAGGAGGGGATAGCTACCCTTTCATTGTCATGGAGAGGGCTGGGTTTATGACTTGCTATGCATCCAGCCACCAGGGGGAGATTAAAAAAGTTTTGCCTTCACTTATACACGATTGCATGATTGCATATTATGATGTATTGTTGTCTGTAGTTGTATATAGTTGTCAAACACTAGCCTTTGCCTTCATCATATCTTATGACAACTAGTAATTATGGATTCTAATAATCTTAAAATCATGAAATCAACATGAACATGAAATGTCAAGCATGCTTTACAAGTCAACTCCTTATTTTTGTGAGTAAAATATTTACTTTACCCCTGAAATGTTAATAATATCAATAACTATACTAATCTAACAATACATTTGTATGTTCACAGATCCTTGGGTTTAAAATGTAATGTAAATTATTAATTTATCACCC
>CAIGQZ010034999.1:4576607-4593383 GCA_903798205.1 Danio tinwini | reverse complement strand
TCTTTAGTGTTTATAAGGGTGTTTCCCAGTGTTGGGTTGCAGCCGAAAGGGCATCGGCTGTGTAAAACATATGTTGAATGAGTTGGCGGTTCATTCCACTGTGGCGACCCCTAATTAATAAAGGGACTAAGCCTAAGAAAAATGAACAAATGAATGTTTATAGAGGTTTATTTACTTTATAAGAAGTATTTGGGCATGATGTGTTTTTTTCCACTGATTTCAATTATGTTTTTGCAACTTAGGGAAGTTTCACAAACTAATTTCGAGAGGAACATGTTACATAATTGATCGCAGCTGGCCTCTCATCTGTAATCAGCAATAATCCAAACAGATTCAAGCTTACAATGAAAAGGCCGATTTCGGCCTACTACTGTCTTTGTTTTGAAAGAATCCACCCTTCCGCCCATAAACCGTAAAAGATATGGACGTAGTATTCGTGACGTCACCCATAGGTTTTTGAAGAATGCAAAAGAAGCTAACAGTAGAAGTTGCCAACTTTCGCCATTTTGTTTGCGCGTCATCGCACTGACTGGGCGATACTAAACAAGGGCAAAGCGGAACTACAGACGCCTGCTAGCATTTTGCTTAGACGGGCTTTTCTTTGGGAGAAACGCTTAATACTTCATCACATGCGAATCGTTTGTGTTCTGACCACATGTGCTTGGTTGTACACAATATCAATAAAGTGTTTAGATTTTTAAAAACAATGTTGTAATACATTGAACCACTAAACATTGTTCTTATGACATTTTTCTACAGGAGGAAAACGCAAATTACATCCAAACACTTCAAATATAGTCTGTGTTAGTAGATGTAAAACTGAAATCCAGGCATAAAACTGTATGAAAATGATTCAGATGACTGTTCTATAGCCTAGCTAATCAATCTGTCAGATTCTGGAGTGCATTACAGGTCTAAAGAAAAATAGAAATAATAAATTATCTTAAATAAAACAAATACATTTATAGAGATGGTATATAAGTATATAATTTCACTCACCTGGGAAACGGAGGCGACGTGAATGGTTTGTGAGCACAAGTAAGTCCACACAGCATGCCATATCATCTGAAAATTGTAGGAAATAATTCCAAAAAGGAACTGACTGCAAAGCCACAAAAAACAACACAAAAATACAATGAATAAGCCGAGTTCAGTGGCTAATCAGCTGAGGTGAAGTGACGGTGACTAGCGAGGACTACCTGTCACTCAAGTGGCCACGCCCTTAATTATGCAGACTTAATATAACTCAATATAAATTAAACTGATTAATTCAAAAAAAATTCACCCCCCTCACAGTTGTCATGAAGGGTAATACTAGCTACAATATATGAATATATGAAAATATATGTTTATTTTTGCTGTAAAGTTGGCCATTTTAACAGTGGGCTCAGTAGAAATTTGCTCTATTATGGAGCCAGCACTAGCAGAATTTTGATGAATTGCAGTTTCAGTTACTTCCGTATTTGCTTCATGAGGGAGAGCGGGAGGTTGCTGCTTGCTTCCGTCCCATCTTCTCTTTTTCTTCCCTTTACCAGGAGGAGCTCTTGAGACCTACCTGATCTCTGACCCCCTATATGCTTATTGACCAAGCAGGAGCCATGGGCTCAATTATCTCCAAGCTTATGGTTTTCTCTCAGGACAGCAAGCCAAACCTGCTAATAGCGTCAAGCAATATCTAAGTGCGAACTCTTAAATGCTGACCAAAGTGATTGCCATTTTTTTAATGCGTCATTAAAACATTCACGCAACCAATTTGTTGAAAATTGTTCTGTTTTCCTCAGCAAACAGAATATATATTTCTGTACTTTGGTCTTTATTATTAGTTTTTGCAGCGCTATATTAACATTCCAGGGTTTTTTATACAGTATACTTTTTTTTATTCACCATCTATTGCCAGTAATTTAACTGCTGGTTTTTTTTTATTTTGAAAAACCCGATTTCATCAAAGTAATCTATTAATTGCTTTCTGAAATAAAAAATAGCAGTTAAATTACAGTAGGTGACAGTCCAATAAGACCATTACCACCGCTGAGGCAGGATTAATGGATTAAGAACATGTTTTTAGGTGTAACAGCAGCAGTTTGCAACTATGCCACCAGGGGGCACAAAGGGACAGTATGCAAACAAACAGAAATATACAGTAGCTGTACTTGCTGCACTGAACCGCCAACTATAACAGCATAAGTTTCAGTTATTTACCATCTACTGCTAGTAATTGAACTGATGCTTTTTTTTTTTTGGAAAGCGATTACATTGCCAGATTTCATCTAAGTAATCTATTAAGTGCTTTTCGAAAAAAGAAAATAGCAGTTCAATTACAGTAGGTGACAGTTCAATAAGACCATTACAGCTTCATGTGATGCTGTAGCAGGATTAAGGGATTACGAACGTTTTTAGGTGTAACAGCAGTTTGCTACTATGCCACCAGGGGGCACAAAGGGACGGCATGCGAATGAACAGAAATATACAATAGCTGTACTTTCAAAAGATGGTAGATAACTAAAAAAGTTAATAGAGTATTTAAAAAAATGGAATTTTAATATATGTTGTAAGCGGAGGCCCCCTGCAAAAAAAATATATAGTGAACTGATAAACTGTAAAAATGTTACGCTACACGCACACACTTGTATGAAGCTAATAGAAAGACAGACAGATATAATCCATACACATCACATTTTCGTATACAGAAACACCAGTCTTCTACATATTAGACAAAAATCTGACTGTGACAGGATAATCAACGTGAAATTTTTGCAGGGTCTGATAATAATATTTATGGCATTTTGTATTAACAACCCAGCTAAATGTCTTGACGAACAATTTAATGTGACTAACATACAGACGTAATGAAGGATTCATAATTTTAAAATGTCATTTTTACTTAAACATAAGAATAATAATTAGAAACTGTGAATAACTGCGAAATTGTGAATATTCTCATTGTCAGCTTGTTTGTGTGTGTGTGTGTGTGTGTGTGTGTGTGTGTGTGTGAGAGAGAGAGAGAGAGAGAGAGAGAGAGAGAGAGAGAGAGAGAGACAAATAAGAGAACAAATACGCTGTGTCTGTGGTTGTAAAGTGTACTATAAACTCTAAAAATCATACAAATATATACGTTATTTAAGTGAAACACATTTAGTTAAATCCTCATTCCTTTTATGTCATTTCCACACCTCACACGTTAACAAAGCAGAAGCGGTTTGACTGCGCGGCGCGTACAGACCATATTGCTTTTCTGACTGGCAAAGTGCATGCAGCGTGCAGATGTATCTATCTACTTTAAAATGTTTGTACTTATACTTTTCTTCTGGCCATGGCAATTTCCTCCAATACCACTTTATTTGCAAGTCTTTTTATTGCAATATATGTAGTCTGGCTACATTATTCTGTGCTTCTGCGTGCGGGTGCGGTCACGGTGTAACCATGTGAAAGCTCTGTTAACATGGGCGCTGAAACAAAAACATTGCGTGTGTGGTGTAAAAGGGGCTTTATTTATAATTTGCTTTATCGCCTTTTATTGAAGCGCAGAATGTGGATGGTTTTGTTGTTTATGCTGCTAGCGCAGGCACCGAATCCCTGAAGAAAGGGGGTTTTTTGTTTGTTTTTTAATGGTCATTTTTTATCAGTTGGTTGGTTAGCGTCAGTTGCCATTAAAAAATTACCAAATTGAGCAACCTTCTGAGCCCTCCCCACAGTGCGTGCCCTACCACTACGCCCATGTGTGCCACCCTTTAAAAATATATTTTGTTTTATTTTATGACATTGTTAAAAAAAGATGTATTGTCTGGAACCTGAAAAGAAAAGGAATAAAAGGATAGATTGATGTCCATTACTGATTTTTTTCGTGACCCCACTAAGACAAAAACATCCTCCCCAGCACACACAGGATGTACAGGCTCTCCCTCCAAAACAATCTAAACTTAGCAGTCCCACAGCGGCTGTTTCACAGCATTATTATAACCATAACTGTTACCATCACCACTCACACACACTTTTACACACTGCCTTAAGACATGCCGAGTTCGAAACCAAGCTAGAGTCTCTGAGATTTATGGGAGGGGAAGTTGTGGACAGTTAATGGAAAGGGTTTTGCTCTTTGTTCTTGGTGCGTACCCTTCATCTTCAAATGATCTGCAGTCTCCGAATGACCCTCAGTTTACTTGACATGTCTGAGCCTGTGAGAAAATATTCAGACCATCCTAAGAACAACTAGCCTGCGTGACAAGCCTTCACTTTGACTGTTTGGGACGGACTGCATGTTGATCCACCAGCATGTTTCAATTTAAGATGAAAATTGTGACAGGAAATATGGGGGATTGGAGGAAGTGGTCAGTGTATGGGAACTTGTTAATGGAACTTTTTCAGTTTGGATGAGGAGACTAATGGACATATTTCCCATGGAGTGCGCATTACCACTACCACTCCTGTTTACGGTCTATAATTAACTGGCAGTCGACAGTTTTTGAGATATTTTCAGTGTACAGTATCTGACTTCACATGCATAATTGATACTTTTTCCTCATAAATTTTGATACTAAAATTATTCGGTACATTTGTTTCATGCTGTTATTTAGTACTGTTTACTATAACGCATTTATTAACAAAGTCCGTCCGTAGTGTGTGTGTGTGTGTGTGTGTGTGTGTGTGAATGAGTGTGTATGGATGTTTCCCAGTGATGGGTTGCAGCTGGAAGGGCATCCGCTGCGTAAAACGTGCTGAATAAGTTTGAGGTTCATTCCGCTGTGACGACCCCAGATTAATAAAAGGACTAAGCCGAAAAGAAAATGAATGAATGAAGACAAAGTCAAATATATAAATCCTGGCCAGGACATGCCCTGAGAAAATAGCACATTTTGTCACTCTACTATAAGTATTTGGGAATTTGGTATGGAGTAACTGGTTATTTTTCATCCACCTATTTTTCTGCTCATTTAATAAAAATAAAATGTGCAATAAAAAAGTATGCACACAATCAGAATCAGTTTTATTGCCAAGTGTGCTTCACACACACACAAGCAATTTGTTTTGGCAACAGAAGCTTCCAGTGTACATAAAGTGACAAGTGACAACACAAAATTAAATATGAGAAAAGAAAAAGGCAATAAACATTAAACAGAGATGCAGTTAGTCAAAAATATCTAGATGTTGAGTTGTGTGTACAGATATGTTGTGAATATACAGGATATAATGTGCTGTGTACCAATGCAAATGGAGAAAGTATTGCGTTGTATATTGTTATAAGGTGCTGTGTACAAGTGCGTATGAGAAAGTATTGCACGTTTTTTGCACAGTAGGAAAATATTTAACTGTTCATGAGGTAGATGGCCTGAGGAAAGAAACTTTTCTGTCTGGCTGTTTTTGTGCTTGGTGCTCTAGGGCGCCGACCAGACAGTAACAGTTCGAACAGGTAGTGTGCTGGGTGCGAGGCGTCTAGAGTGATTTTGCGAGCCCTTTTACTCACTCTGGAAGAGTACAGTTCTTGAAGTGTAGGAAGGGTAGTGCCAGTGATTCGTTCAGCAGTCCGGATTATTTGCTGTAGTCTACGGAGGTCGGTTTTGGCAGCTGAGCTGAACCAGACGGTGATTGAAGTGCCGAGGATGGATTGGATGACAGCTGTGTAGAACTGTACGAGCAGCTCCTGTGGCAGGTTGAACTTCCTCAGCTGACGAAGGAAGAACAGTCTCTGCTAGGCTTTCTTCACAATAGAGTCTATGTGAATGTCCCACTTCAGATTCTGAGAGATGGTGGTGCCCAGGAACCTGAATGACTCAACTGCAGCCACAGTGCTGTTCATGATGGTGAGTGGGGGAAGTGCAGGGGGATTTCTCCTAAAGCGAGTAGAATAAACGTTTTATCCGATAAGAAAAAAAACATAAACTACAATGGAAACACATTTACTTAATAAATTCCAGCATGCACATCAAAAAATCTTATAATTGAAAAAAGTCACATTGCCTATATTGTGTTTTGTTTTCATCTTCTGATGCGCAAGTAATTTATTGTTTACAAAATAAAAGGCCCACAGCGGCTTCTCCGACTGCAGCAAATTCCATTTTACTTTTTCATAATTGGCCCCAGTTTGTCAGAAAGTGATTATTTTGTTCTTTTTGTCTAATCAAATGGAAACAGCTCTTCATTTGCAAAGGTTTTAGCAAATATTTCAGTTTTGCACATATATCTTTTTGAATGGAAACATAGCTTTTAGCATTTTCTGTAACACAAGCACAGAACGTACATGGTAACCGGCAGTTGGCTGTAGTCTTTACAGCCTGCTCAAGAACAACATTTTGTCCCGCATGCATGTAACATGAAGCGACATTGCAGTCAGCTTTCATCCTCCCCTAGTTCTTTGATGCTAGTTTGGGTGTCAGGTAAACCCTAACTGCTGTGCAGACTTGATTCTTCATGACATGTTATCATGGTCTGATATGCCTTAAATGAATATTAGGGTACACAACAGCTATCTATTGTATATTCTTGTAGGAACGATTTTGCCTGATCCATTTCAAGCAAGCTCATTAGACATACATGCTTAGTTCCAATGCTTACATGCTTGTGTGAAACCACATAAATGTATTTCAACATACAGCACATTTGACTGCTGTTTCTAGGTAAAAACGAATGCTACAAGGCAGTATGATGCCAACATTTATTCCTTTTCACACTAATGACATTTACAGGGACATATTACTGATGAATAAATGATTATTTCTGTGTAGTTATTTGCACAGCACCAAATAAATAACACAAAACAACTTAACAGTGTTTATGATTTGTTATCGAATACGTTTGCCTCATTACCTATCTCCATATGGATGATTTTTTCTGGCAGGGTCAATTTGCTCAGTAGCTCATCTTGTAAGGTGTTGTACTTGTCCTCCAGTGAAGCAGTTTCTGAAATGAGAAAGAAATGTAAAAACTAGGTAAAACGTTCCTCATACATCTGTATTTTAAAACACTATTAGTTGAGTTTAGGGAAAGTTTTAGGTCAGTGTTTTGCTGGTCTAAGTGATCTGTATGACATGTCTTCTTGTAGACATATACAATAAGAATGTGTATCTGAAATATACAACAAAATGTACCCTAAGAAACATATTTCGGTTTGCAATAATGTAGGCTGAGGTACATTTTGTCAATGACCCTGGGTACTTAAATTTAGTGTTTTGGATGCTAAACATTATGAACATTCACGGTTAACACTTTCCTGTAGAATCTACAGTAACTTACTGGCAGGAGTTTGCCAGTAATTTACTGTAAATCTATGACTGCAAAAAAACAGTATTTACATTTACAGCATTGATTATCTTGCTATATATGTGTTCACAGAATTTTATATATCTTTACTGTACAGTTATGTTCACAATGCAACTTTAAAATACAGTAACATACTGCATAATTGTCCTACAGTAAAATACAGTTCATATTACAGTTAAATACTGTGTAATATACAAAAATCGTACAAAAAACTCTGAGATGTTAGCTGAACTTCTCATTCAGTGTGCGACTAGTAAATATCTATCCTCATAAGTGCCACATGTTCAAGACTTTTGTCCTGAATTTTTATTGCTATCTACAGAAAACATAAGGCTTACATTAAAAACAACTGCCATCAATTCTAACATGAATACTTGTTCTTTACACACTGAAATTTCTTCAGATTTCTTGAATCTTTTAGTTATGTTATGCACTGTTGAAGGTTAATATCCAAATGTCTTCTTATTTTTCTTTGAGGAACGTTGTTTTTAAACATTTCAATAGCTTTCTCATGTATTTGTAGGCAAACTGGCGATCCTTGACTCATCTTTGCTCCTAAAGAACTAAACCTTTCTTGGATGCTGCTTTTGTCACATCATTATTTAACCAATTGACCTGATTACTAGCTCTAAATTGCTTTTGTCCCAACCTTTTTTGGAATGTGTCACACAGGCAGTGGTGGAAAGAATACCAAAAAAAAACATACTCAAGGTAAAGTACCATTACTTGCCAAAAATGTAGTGCAAGTAGAGTAAAAGTATCTGTTGTAAATATTACTCGAAGTACAGTATGAGTAAAAAATAGCCCTTTTAAAAGTACTAAAGAGTAGTGAGTAGTGAGTATTACGCTGTAAAAAGCTGATGCACTTGCATGTAATTTGTGAATGTGTGTAAACGTAACATTTTGTAGTGCATTTAGATATTGCCCAGCAGGCACACAACAGTCATAAGATGTTAATATTAGGTTAGATTTACAGTAGGTTGTGATGTCAAGTGACCAAAATTCAATGTCTAGCCAGTGTGTAAGGACAATGTTATTTTGATGTCCAATAACAACGTCAAGTGACGTTGATTTTAGATTGTGTTAAAAAGTGATCAAAATCCAATGTTGAGCCAACATCTTAAACTAAAGTCATGTTGACGTCAAATACTGACATTTATTCCTCAGATCTGGCAACCAAAATATAACATCTGATAGACGTCATAACGGCACCGTCCACACAACGTCAAGCTATAACATCATTAGACGTTGGTATTTGGTTGATTTTAGGTTTGACATTAATGTCGGCATGACCTTGGGTTCTGATGTCAACCCGATTTTCATTTCCAAACAAAATCTACATGACAATCGAGTACAACGTCAATGTGGCGTGATGTTGACGTCTTGTGCCGCTAGGTGTTTAAGGCCATTTCGGTCATCATACAGTAAACATCTGTCGTCATCTCATCAGTGACATGCATCTAAACAGTCTCTGGGTCATTGCGTGTAAAGATTTTGGACATCTTCTTGGAAACTTTTAATACTTCCAAACAGTTTGTTGCAATTATAAATCGCCCATGTCTTCAGATAGTTCATTATGATGCGATGTACCTTGTGTGTGCGATTTGATTGGACAGGAAGCACAGGACTGATTTTTCTAATCCTCATAGACAAAAAAAAAGTAGTGACTGCAGGTTGAAGGAAAATGGTGGAGTAAAAGTACTGATACTGCACTAAAAATGTACTCATGGGGAAGGTAAAAGTACACATTTTTAAAACTACTTAGCAAAGTACAATTTCTGAAAAAAAACTACTCAATTACAGTAATTTGAGTATTTGTAATTTGTTACTTTACACTACTGGTCGCAAGTCTGAATTACAGGAAAGGATGTATATTTACAAATTAAATGACTTTGACCAGACAAAGCATGACATATATTATGTGTTCATATTGTCTGCAATGAAATACAAGTCAAAGTAAATTTGGAAATCACTACCTAATTTTTTTTTTTATTTGCGCTTATACTGTCCCAACCTTTTTTGATTTGAGGTTACCTATTCTGTTAACCTCAACTATTCAGTTGTGTCGTCAGTTGTGACGACACAACTGATGATGTGACAATAAAAAAAGTGATTTATTCCTTGAAGTTGAAAAGAGTGCCATGTTTACACCGCTTATATCTAGTCTTGACATAAAACAATAACCATCCATATTTTCTATAGCACCTTTAAACATTACATCTTAAAGTGCTTTACATAAACAAATACTGAATCATCTCCACTCATTTGGGAAAACTCATCTCCTACATTCTGCTGCTGCTTTAATGTCTCTCATATCACTCAGCAGTTTCTTTTCATACCAAGCAGTTATCATTTATACTTAAAAATAATAACCCTCTGATGACTTCAGTTCTTTTATGATGAACATAAAGCTTTCAGACGATTTTTAGAAGCTCGGGGGGGTGAAAAACCGGTAAAGTGACTAAAGGAGCTTAAGAAAAAAAGAAAACAAACCAAAAAAAAAAAAAACTGGTCCATGAATAAACAAAGAGTCTGTTGACCAAACCCAACTGCGTGACCAGATACACTTCCCTAAGCTGGAGTAAATAATATTCATTATTCATTGGAGAACTAGAAACACAATGTTTTATGCGTGCACATCCACATTCACGGCCATTGTTCACCACACTTAATGTTCAATTAAAACACTTTATCTTTACTGGCAGCCTTTCAACTGAGCCCTGAATCTCAGCTGATCGCATAAGGAAACATTTTCACTGGTAAATGTGAAGGCAGGCTGTTACTATAACTCATGGCACAAATTAGGGGTTTTATATGTTAAATCACATTCATTTTTTGTTGGTGGACTGTAAATCAGGTGAAACAAAATCCTGCAGGGGTCACTGAATCAAAGCTGCGTATTTGAAATATACAGCTGCTATAAAAATGTTTCAACTTATTGATCTGCAAGGCTCCATGAATGAAGTTTTGAAAACAATTTGACCAAGTCATCAGAAATATAATCACTATCCTGATTGCCAGCCCGTAGGGTTGAGGGCCCTTAGGGTGAGATAAAAAATAAAAAATAAATGGGCCCACTGGTGTAAAAACAGTGAGAAGAAAGCACAAAAAATACAATTTTAATATTTAAGTGTATATATTTGTATTAACTGAAACATATATAACCTATAATACATATGTACAAATATTTATTCTGATTTAAACAAATACGTTTGCAAGCCAGAAAACACTCATTTAAAAACAGAAGTCAGAATTATTAGCCCCCCTGTTTATTTTTTCCCCAATTTCTGTTTAACGGAGAGATTTTTTTCAACACATTTCTAAACATAATAGTTTTAATAACTCATTTCTAATAACTGATTTTTTCAAGACACTTCTATACAGCTTAAGCCTTTAAGTCACCTTAACTAGGTTAATTAGGTTAACTAGGCAGGTTAGGGTAATTAGGCAAGTTATTGTATAATGATGGTTTGTTCTGTAGACTATCGGAAAAAAAAATTGCTTAAAGGAGATAATTCTTTTGCCCTTCAAATGTATTTAAAAAACTGCTTTTATTCTAGCAGAAATAAAAAAATAAGACTTTCTCCAGAAGAAAAAAATATTATCAGACATACTGTGAAAATTCTTTGCTGTGTTAAACATCATTTGGGAAATATTTAAAAAATAATCAAATTTGCCCTGCGCGCTCGCGATTTTTAAGGAAACTTTTTGGTTCGTTAATCAAGTCAATATTATTGTTCAAAAGGGTAATGATTCGCACTCATCAAGTATTTACTTCGTGTTGTTTTTTATTTTTACATTCTACGGGTGAATGTAAAAATAAAAACAACACGAAGTAAATATTTAAAAAAGAAACAAAAATTCGAAGGGGGGCTAATAATTCTGACTTCAACTGTAAGTATGGCATATACAAATATAACATGTATCAAATACATTTTTTTGTAAATGAATAACGTACAAATATATGCATTAATAACTATAAATGCAAGAGACATTTTAGCTTGTTTTTACACAGAGATTTGCACAAACAAAACTTTGCATTAGATGTTGGACAGTGGGTAAAATTAGATTTTGCCAAAATGAGGGGGACACCAGTTTTTTCAGCAGGGTGATTTAGTGGAATAAATAATTAAATGATTATTTAATGAAACATGCTGAATGTGGCCTATTTTTTTCTTACATATCACACAAGTATTTCTGTGATCATGGGCATTGTTGCATTTATTAAAACATGTCCTAATACTATAATACTAAATGTATTATGCATAGCAGAACATACCTTTACTCTGAGCTTATACTTTTCTTCCTCTGCTTTTCTTTTCTTCATTTTTCGGCTCTGCAAAGATGCCGTTTGAACGCCATTTATTTTCATTTCAAATTAAAATTCGATTAAGATCAGGCCTAGCTCCATGAGGGGGCCAGGGTGGGCCTGGCCCACCCAATCAGAAGCTTGGCCCACTCTGGCGCCACATCAGATTTTTTGCGATGCGTTTCATCCAGTAACTGAGAAAGCAGCATACGATTGTGACCCGTGAGCTTTAAAAGCACATTTTGGCAAGCCAGGCTCATAGAGCACAGATTTCTGTGCCCATCACATGTCTCAACAACATTAATAATACTAAAAACAGCAATTACCTCCCAAAATACTGAATACCAAATACCAAAAGTATTTGAATTAAGTATTTGTCAATAGTTGGAAAAAAGTCTGGCATTTTCCCAAGGTATAAGTAGTCCAGTTCTTCTCCAGTTATCTTTTTAGTTCAGTCGCTACTTTATACTAGAAAACTCAAATGGTTAGCCATTGAGGTTCCACATAGTCTCCAACAAGAGCTTAAACTTTTAATACCTGTCTGCAATGCAGAGAGCTTAGAAGTTATAAAGTACCTCATCAGATTTTTCCATCTAAACTCTCTTCAAGCTCTTAAGTTTGTGTTTTTTGCATGTGTGACGCACATATCTGTCCAGTCTTCCTCTGTTATTTGTGGATCTGACTCTCACATTTTAGTTTTATATAATTTGATGAATGAATATTACCGTTTTGTATGCAGGGGTGGGCTTTTTTCAACAGTAAACAAACCCTTAGAGCATTCTAACTTTGTTGCAGCATGTTTAAAATTGGCAAGCATCACTCCAAAATATAATTCTTAGTTAAGAATTTAAATACAAAAGATAAAGGATATATTTAGTGGTCCCAAGTTATTTTGGGCTCAAAGAAGCACATTTCGTCGAGGGGTAGAATCAGCACAACCATGGAGGGCTTGGGTTCAAAGGTCAGGACAAAGTTTCTGACAAACGGGAAGTGGTGGTGGAGCTTCGTGACCCTGTTGATGCTCAATTCCCAGTGGAAAGATTCTTTTTTCTTTATAAAACATGCTTTAACCGTCAGCTTCCCGGCTTTATCTAATACTGCATCACTGCAACCGAGATTTTGACCACAAATGTTTGCCGTTTACTGTGAGAACAGGATTAGAAGTTTAAATATAGCCTCACTCGAGGACACAACAACAAAATGCTGTTTTCTTTGGCTTAATCATAGTGCAAGATAAAGTTTGCATACTGTCAGATCCAGTAGCATCAATCTAGTTCTGAGAGTGGCGTATATAAAAATTTTGCATTTAAAACTCGCGGTGCCCTGTTTATTGAGGATGAAGCCACTGAAATCTGTTGATAAAATGAATGACGCGTACATTTTTTTTATTATTGTTTGTCACCATTTGAAATTTCTAATGCTTTTTCGGTGAAAATGGAAAGAAGCTTGTGCACGTAGATTACAAATATCAGCTGAAGTGTTGCTTTTTGTTCAGAGACATCCTTTATATATGAACTAATGGCTTCATTAGTGTTGAATGCTACAACATTTAAGAGCTATGAAGAAAGGTAAATGACTAGCATTCAGGATCACTGTGTGCTTCTGATGGATGTTCTTTGGTGTTTCACAGTAGAAACAGCTTTGGAACTACATTAGTTTGAGTATACAAAAAGCACACAAAAAATAAAGGTGATATTTTGGCTTGGGGGGGGGTCACAGAAGGATTAACACAAAGGCTTAACTGATTGTGTAATTCATTCTTTCACACTGTATAAAAAACATAATTAAAATTCATGGCAATGTATGTTTTTAAGTTACTTTCCCTTAATTCAGTTTTATTTTTCATTCTTAAGTTAAACACATTTTAACTTGATGTTTTAAGTCAGCTAAATTAATGCAAGTAAAAATGACTTTAATGACTTAAATGACTAAGTTATATTGGTTCAACTTAATTTAAAGGGCACCTATAATGAAAATCATCTTTTGTAAGCTGTTTGGACAGAACTATGTGTGGGTATAGTGTATCTACAGTCATATTGAAGTGATATAAACACAATAAGCCTCTTTTTTTTTTTTTTCCTGACGTAAAAATAATCCAAATCCCTCCCATTTTGAGGCCCACCGCAACATGACGTAGAAATGCGGTTTCCCCACCCAAAAAAAGCATTGACTGCCGTGTATTAACAAGTAATGCTTATAATCAGGGCTTGACATTAACTTTTTTGATCACCAGCCACTGTGGCTAGTACATTTCCAACATTACTAGCCACTCGCCATTTTCACTAGCCACAATTTTCTTGTTGGGAAAATATATTTAATATGCATAAATTTGACTTGCTAACATGCTAAAATGACTTAATTTAAATGTGTTATGTCCACATGCCTTCTCATTCATTTAACTTCTTGTTTGTATTGTGTATTAGCTTGCTCAGTGTGCATGAGCAAATGGGTTGTCGCAATACAATCAGTTTTAATTTCACATGACTTTTCAGGGCTCAAAATGAAGGATTTGCCAAATTTATCTCTGACCACACCAAATTAGTATTTCTTAGCCACAATTTTTTAATGTGTCAAAACAAGGAAAATATAGCTGTATAGGTGCACTTTTAAATTCAACAAAACCTTTCTTTAAAAAACATTACATTTAGAAAAGACATATTGTCATGCATCTAAAATATACACAGGAACCTGTCCTGGCTAATAGTCCCAAATCACCAGTTAACTACACATAAACGGGGAGTAATCTCCCATTAAAGCAGTGTTATTGTAAAAAATATTATTAAACCATATTAACCAAAATAACTGTAAGCAAAAGAAAGCAGGTGAAACATACTGTATTCGATAATGAAAGAATGATCAAGTGCACACAGTTAATATAGGCCTGTTAATAATCTGTTCAAAGAATAATTAAAAAGCAGTGACCGCTGCTGCTTACAAAAGAATATGTTTTTTTTTTTTTTTTATGTTTAGCTCTTGAAAGCAGCAGGGCTGTGTGTGCACGATCATTGCTCTTTGTCCAGTCTATTTCAAAGGGACCCGATCGCACCAGTTGCGCTTCCTCTAGGCATGGTGGCGCAAGTAAACAGCTTTTTAACAGTCGCGCGCATCACATCATCTGTGCGTGCGAGTGATCATCCTTTCATTTGGTATTTACCTGCTTTCTGCTCGCGCGAACACAGTTATTTTTGTTAGTCCTGCTGCTTCTCGATTCTAAGATCACATTTGCACAAATATTGGGCCACGCTTATTTTCAAACCCTGCTTTTAAGAAAACTACAATTTAAAAATTATTTCCAACCAGCCAAAGTGGCTAGTGGAGGTGTCTGTCTAACCCGCCAGAGCTGAAATCTACCCGCATTTGGCGGGTTGGCGGGTGTTAATGTAAAGCCCTGCTTATAATCTTATCAACTAGCAGAGGTGAAAAGAGTAATAAAATCTTCTACTCAAGTAAAAGTACTGTTACTTACAAAAAATTTTACTTAAGTAAAAGTAAAGTTACATGTCTATAAATCTACTCAAGTAAAAGTAAAAAATAACTCATTAAAAATGTACTCATGAGTAAAAAGTACTCTTCACTGCCTGTTAGATATATGATATGAAGTGGGTCTTAGATCAGACAAGAAGCACTGCATTAAAGCCAATTTCACTGGTCATGTCTTTAAAATTTAACAGTTTGTTTTACTCCAGTATTTTGATTGCTGCTAGATCGGATACAGTTGCAGTCGGAAGTTAACGAGAATTATTTATATTATTTATTAAACCCACGCCAACACGGGGAGAACATGCAAACTCTACACAGAAATACCAACTGACCCAGCCGAGGCTCGAACCAGCGACCTTCCTGCTGTGAGGCGACAGCACTACCTACTGCGCCACCGCATCGCCTATTGTTATACAGTGTCATAAAAAATGCTGCTATATTGATGTGCATAGCATACATCCGGCTGACCGCCTATTCGATCTAGACTTTACCTCGGTATTGTTGCTACTGATGGCACTGGTGGTTACGCCATCTTTCATCTAATTTTACACTTGAACAACTAAATGACAGCTTAAGTCTATTTACCTGAATGTATTGTAACTACATTACAACATCGATGCTGTAAAAACAATCTTGTGAAATTGAAAATAGTCACATTAAGCTTTCACTGGAAGTTTATCGTTGGCTTTAAAACTCTAGCGGTGCGTAGAGCCCATTGTGCAAAAGCAATTTTGCTCCAAGTCCCTGTTAATATCTAATCTTGGTGCTAATGAACATTAGCAATGTTACAAACACAGTTGGGCAAGTTACTTCCAAAGTTTAATATATTATATATTAAAAGTTACTGTGATTTCTTTTTTTGTAATTAGTTACATTACAATATTAATATCTGAGAAATGCATTACACTACTTTTGTATTACTTTTAGGTTACTTTAATTCATAAAAGTTATACTTCTGTGGTTATTTTGGTTAAAGTATGAATTTTCAATAGTATGTCTGTTTTCAAATACATTTTGCTATTAATTGTAATTATTCTGAGAGATTTTGTTAGCACAAGGAGTCTGACAAGAGCCAGTGCTCCACACAGAGATCAGATCATTTGACATACTATATTTTCTTTTAAATATATATCCAGAGTGCTTCACTTTTTCCACATTTTTTTATGTTACAGCCTTATTCCAAAATAATTAAAAAAATTTATTTCCTCAACATTCCACAGACAATCCCCCATAATGACAAAGTGAAAAAAGAGTTTTTTTAAATTGTTGCAAATTTGTTAAAAATAAAAAAGCTGTAAAATCACATGTACATCAGTATTCACAGCCTTTGCCATGAAGCTCTAAATTGAGCTCAGGTACTGTACATTCTTGTTCCACTGATCATTCTTGAGATGTTTCAGCAGTTTAATTGGAGTTCACCTGATAATATTCACTGATTTTTATATAGTCGATCAAATGAACTTAAACTTTGAAAAATGCAACAAACATTTGTTTTGGCCCAAACTACAAAAACAAACAAATTTAAAATCGTTTTAGTATTGGTTTTGCTTAAGTTGCACACTAGTTTGATTATGTAAACATGTCATTATAACTATATTGTATAAATATTATTACAAAGGCCTACATCATGCTGACAATCAAAAACTACATGATATAACAGGCGATTGTCCTCTGAGTGCACCTGAAAAGACATGAATGACACTGCTCATAAAGCTTGAGAAGCATACAGTTCTTTA
>CAIGQZ010034999.1:4524676-4563315 GCA_903798205.1 Danio tinwini | reverse complement strand
ATTATTATTATTATTATTATTATTATTATTATTATTATTATTATTATTATTATTATTATTACTACTACTACTACTACTACTACTACTACTACTAAACACTATTTAAATATTCTGACTGTGGTTACATTTTATACACATTGTTATTTCTGTTCTTGTTCTACTGCTGTTTAAGTGTTTGTTGCATCTATACACTTTCAGAAAAAAGGTACAGTAAGGGTACAATTTTGTTCTTAAAGGGACCAAAATATATAATTTTACCTTTAATGGTCCCAAATTGGTCTTTTAGGATACAATTTTGTACACAAATGGCCTGTAAAAGGTACAAATGTTCAGATTTATGTTTGAAAGGTACATTTTTAAAAAGAGGTACAAAACCCCAGTTACGGGCCACTTGTACCCTAAAAGGTACAATGTTGTATTTTTTCTTTTGAGAGTGTACTGTACTCTGTAAAAAACTGTTAACTGTTTCCGTACTTTGTAATTCACAACTGTTTTCTGTTTATTTATGGTTGTGAATTGCATTATGGGATGTTGATCTCTGCTCTGTCGACTTTTGATGTCAAAAATTGGGGTATAGCTGGGGTGCCGGAAAAAAAAAAAAATAAATAACAGGCGTTAAATTACAGAAATGTACTGTAAAATAACAGAGATCGAATTACAGAAATTTTAAGTAAATTAAGTAAATTTCTGTAATTTAATGGCCGTTATTTTACGATTTATTTCCGGCACCCCAGCTGCCGGAAATAAATCGTAAAATTACGGATTCTTTTTACAGTGTAGAGTTTAACAAAGTGACTTTTATTGACATATATATAGTTTGAAATAATATAACGTATAATAAATGATATATAGAGAAATAAGTCTGTAAAATGACAGAAAAGTGTACTGGCAGTTCATTACAAGGTATTTGTACTGTAATATACAACACCAAATATATTACTTTAAACCATTAAAAATGTTAGTAAAAGTCACTTTTTCAAACTTTTTAAGGTTAAAAGTTGTTGGAAGAAAGATAAAGGCCCTATAATTCAAAAGCATAAATAAACTGGGGAAAATAAGAAATAAAACATGAATCACAAAATATGGACAACTGCTAATTTACGGATATTTGTTTTTACAGTGTATGTTATTTTGCACACTTAAAAAAAAAAGGGGTAATTGCATTCTTTTATATCAACTTAATCACACTCCTGTATTTCATCAGCTTCACACTGCGGGTGAGAGACAATTACTCCAACATTGTAGTCTATAATAATAACTTGTGACAAAAGAGGAAACCAGTTTTTCCCCCCACACTGTCTGAAGTCATCTGAATGCAAGCCACAACATAACAGAGAGAATATTGATTAGCACAGAACAGACAAAGCTTTTGCAGCAGGTTAACTCACTGTCAGAAATGGCTATGTCTATAAGGAACTAAATGCAATAAATGAATTAATCTAGTATATAAATGAATTCAGTTTCAGTTGGAAGTACATCAACATACTGAAATAAAAGTCGCAGCAACTGTGTACATGGACTTTAACTGAACTCTGCTGAAATGGAATATTGAGTATGGGGCAGGGCTATTTTTTGCGCATCATTCGTTATAGCAAACTAATGGTGAGAGGGGAGTGTTTAAGAAAATTATGGCAGAAGCCTTTAAATTGATGTCAGAGAAATACCACCACTCCAAACGCAGAAACACATAATCAGACTTTGATTGAAGTGGATTAACTTGCATGGATTATTTGTTTAGCTAAAGAATAACAATGTGGTTGGCGCCAGTGGTGTAGTTTTTAGTGTGTCGACACATGCACTCCGGTGCTCACGGCGACCCGTGTTCGATTTCGCCTCACAGTCTTATGCTGATCCTTCCCCTCTCTCTGCTCCCCATGCTTTCCTGTCAATTCTCTCTACTGTCTCTTAGCTGGTCAGGCTGGAAAATGACCGGCTAAAACCAACTTGACCAGCCTGGTTTAAGCTGGACATAGCTGGTTTTGGCTGGTCATCTCCCAGCCTGACCAGCTAAGACTAGGCTGGAAATGGCTGAAAACCAGCCTGGAAATGGCCAAAACCCCTCTAAAACCAGGCTGGTCGACTAGCTAAAACCAGCTAACCATCCTAGGCTGGTTTAAGCTGGATTATTCAGCAGGGGTGTTAGTTTGGTGGTTGTAGTATAACAGTATGTTGGCTTTCTTAAGTCACCATAAATACTCATTATGCTTGTTAACATTAGTTAATACACCAAGAGTTAACATGAACTAACAATGAACAACTTTATGTCCATTAACTAACATTAACAAGCATAAATACTGTAAATGCATTGTTCATTGTGTGTTCATGTTAGTGAATACATTAACTTGCATACAACTTTATTGTAAAGTGTTCTGTCATAACTTCAAATTAACTCAAACATTTATTTCTGTGGGCTGTCCTGAAGCTTTTTGAGTATAAGTATATAGTTTTTTGCCAGAATAGTGAACAATGAATTCATGAATTCATGTTCTTCCAAGATGGCAGATAATAAAAAGTGTCTGCAAAAGTGCTGCAAGTGTCATGTTCGTTTGGATTTGTGTGTATTTTCCACAGATGTGGACTGCATTCCAACCTATACAGTAGGGCTGCACAATATATTGCTTTAGCATCGATATCGCAATGTGTAAATATGCAATAGTCATATTGCAGGATGTGCAATGTGGAGTCAGGATTTTAGTTGACCAGATAGAACAGTTCAGAACAAATGAGACTTTGGAGTAATTTTTAATTTAACCATAATGAAGTGTATCAAAAGCTTGTGTTTTTAAGGCCCATTTAAACATTTTATGCAAGTTTAAAGCATTCAGGCAGAAGAAAAATTATGTTTGTAGCTTTAACAGAGATGAATGATATTTAACTTTTACACAATAAAGAATATACAGCTTTATTGTACATTTGATTATTTTATTTCTGTATCATTTGTATATTTGCTCTATCTCTGCTTGTAAATTGTTGATTAAATATGATGCACTCCCTACAAAATCATCCCAATCAATCTAAAAAGATTAATTAAGCTATCTTAAGAAAAATCACAATATAAATCGCAGAAAATTCAAATATCGCAATGTACATTTTTTCCAATATCGTGCTGTCCTATACATCAGTTTGCATATGGCGAATTTTGTATTATTCTGTAAAGCCACAGGAGAACACAAAATTAAGACAATAATAATATTTATACAATAGTTGTGTCTGGTTCTCGAATCTGATTGGCTGATAGCCATGTGACATTCTGCAATATCAGAACTTGTACAGCCTCTTCACTCTTGTGTGCTACTCCGCCCACATAGAGTGACAGCAGATCAATAAACTCACTACAGTTTGGCAAATATTGCAGCTGTTGGGCAACATAATGTACTTTTGAGGCTTTTAGGTGAGAATGTAGTTGTTTAGATTGCAACTATGCAGTTTATTTATAAAGACAGTGCCTATTTTTAAATATTTATCATTTCTTTGATACAGCGTGTCGGCAAGATTGCGACAGAGACTGCATAATAAGTGCTTAGAGAAGAAAAACTCTCGTATAACTATAAACTACAGCTGATCAAATCATTATAAATCTGGTGAGTGACATTCTAAGTCGATCTTTATCTTTTGTATGTTGTAGTGCTGTATTGAGTGTGAGATGGGACTCTCATATCAGGAATGTATGTATTTTGTGTTGGCCACTCTTTGTATAACCCCGAGTTACTTTTTGGTTGGCCATCTGTTTGTTTCTAATGTGTCTCCTGTTTTAGTTACTGCAGACTAGTTCAGTTAAAAGAAAGAAAGAAGAAATGCCCGCATGTGTTTAGCGTTTTTCCTCATCGCAAACACAACAGTAATCTGGTAGTGTTTGCACTGCTTTGGCTTTTTCGAGATTAACTATTGATATCCCAATTGCAACAGAGAAATACTGTGAAATCTCTGTAGACTGCCATTTCATGCAGTTCAGCCTTATAATCTTAAAATGTCTGCAAAATCACCTGTTTTGTTATCACTTCAGACATTAGAGCTAGTATTTAAATGATTCTCTATCATAAAGTGACATTTGTGAAGAAGCAATAGTTTCTGCTGTTCTGACGTCAGCTGCAGATGTGTATGAATATATACACGATTATGCCATTGAACTGTTGTATAAACACAATACCACACGAGTAGCAGTGCGGTATGGCCAGCCTGATCTCACGAGAAAACGTAAGTATTTTATGTTTTGTCAGTTTAGTGGCTAATTCGTACGAATTCGTACAAGTTCAGTTGTACGAAAATGTACAATTTTAAAAAGGAGGCGTGGCACCTAACCCCACCCCTAACCCCAACTATCATTGGGTGATGAGCACTAATTTGTACGAATTAGATTGTACGAATTCATACAAATTAGCCACTAAATCAAAACGTTACGAATTGCCGTGAGATTGCATTGGTATGGCTGTATATCGGCACTGGTGTAACACTAAGGCTAACACACGCCTCCCACTGGTGCCGATATACAGCCATATCGCACTTCTACTCGTGTGATATTGCTCATTTAGACAATAATATTTGCAATATTAAACAGCATAATTAGTTGTTTTGTACATAGCTGGAAGTTAATGACACCAAATGCCAGACAGATATGGCCACACCTGCTCTTATGTAAAAAAATAAGATGGATAATTTCACAGTAAGCTTTACCTTTTAATGTAGTCTGCAGGGCTCTGCCGGATTGTGCAATCATTATGTAAAATAATGCAATGTAAAATGTGTGACTGCACAAAGTAGTATGAATCTGTTTGGATGCATTAAATTCCCCATGTTGTCAGTTTCATTGCTTCATTCACATTGGAAAATTCTCTCCTGTCATCAGTGTTCATCATATGCATGCTTCAGAATCTTTCCACCAGTAGTTGGACAATTTCCTTTTGACATCTACTATATTTTCAAAAAGTATGTGAATTCAGACATCGCATTACCCCCACTCTCATCAATGTCATGATATAAACCTCAAATAAGCCGGAGGCATTCTGAAACCAAAGGCTGCGGCTCAGTTGGCTACAACCTTCCAATAAACAAAGCACCAATTAAAGGCGATATCCTTGCCAACTGTTAAACAAAAGGGTGGATCAGTTATGTTGTGTGAAACTGAACATTGTGTCCTGTTTGTAGAAGTCATTTTAGCTAGGTGACGACAAAATAGGTACTTACCTGAAGAAGTGATCACTTAGACAATTTGTGCAGATCATTATTAAACTGGGTCACAAGAAAATCAGTGATACTGCTAAAGCAAAAAAAAAAGGACAGATTGTAAGTCAGGGTCAGTTCTAATGTAATTTTTATACTTATTTATGAGGGTGTAGAATTGAGGTATTTATATATTCACACATTCAGACTTTCTCCTTAATAATATATAATTTCAGAAAATAATTATTTGCAAATTCTACATAATAAAATATTAGCAGGCAATGACTATCAAAGTACAACACTGTTCACAGTCAAATAAATAGTGCTGATGTTGCTTTTGAAGTCATACTTGCATGTGATTTCAGACCGAATATTGAAAGCGCCATGGTAAACAATACAGGGAGCGTGTCACAGGTTGTCACTGAATGAACGTGCAAATATCAAACCAACTTTACCTCAATGTGTGTAGACAGCATATATAACACAAAATTAAGAGATAAGAGTACTTTCTTGCTGCTAAACACAATAAACCACAGGTAGACTATAGCTGTAAGGCATCCCACACCCTCATTTAAACTTTCATTTTCGGCTGTAATTACTGGATAGAGGTTTTATACAGATCGACACTAAGAAGAGCCAGTTCTAACTGGAAATAGTATTTACAGTAAAACAACCAGTAGGGAAGAGCAGGGACAAAAGTAACAAATAATTTTCTCAAAACAACATTTGCTTTCCAGGCTGTACAGTGCTCAGCATTACTGAATACACCCCATTTTGAAAATGAATATTTTATCCATTTCTCAGTGAATATATGTCATATATTTTGGTGCATTTAAACAAAACAGATTTATTAAACAGATATATTTATTAAAATAACATTGTAGTCACCAAACATATTTAAAAATTGAAAGATAATACAATTAAATCTAAGCAAAATATTGCAAAAATAATTACAACCTTCAAAATTTCAACATAATTTTTCACTTTTTTTTTTGCTTCCCTTAATTTTTTCTCTTTTTTTTATTTGTATTTAATATTTTTCTATAACATAAATTTGGCTGTACTAGTTTTTGGACCGTTATCATAAGTTATTTTGTTAGATAAGCTCCAGATTTGGCTTCAGTACTGACTAATCTAATGTATATGCATAATCTAATGTATATAATATAACATTGTATAGCTTCCTATTAAAAATATTCATTGAAAAGATTGATTTGTGAGGGGTGTACTTTTATATGCTGAGCATTTTAACAGCACATTCAGCATGCAACCCTTGATGGAGCTGCCAAACATCACCTGGTTCCGGGACCATGTCCTGCGGTTAGGTCAGTATTTCAGTTTCTAAGTGCAAAAAGTTAATTATTGTAATGGTTTCTCGTCATGCAGCAATGATCAATCTACAGATTATTTAGTGATGCAAAGTCTGAGTTTTTCAGTTTTAAAGTAAATCAGGTTTAAATGGCAAGAGTTCCTGTGGGGACACTGGTAACTTTTTTTATGTCACACTGCTAATACACACTGCTACATTATTGTTCACTTCCACATTAGGGTTTTTCAGTGTTTTGATTCATATGTTTTATGAAATTAATGTATATTGCCAAAAATAATAAAACATATTCAACAATTATAGAACATTTTAACATTTTGCATTGTTGGATTGTTTTTGAAACATTTGATGGAGCTGAAATTTGAAATGAAAATGCTGTTTAAAATGTGTTTTCTTGCTAAACTAAAGGACAAAATATGTTTACAGTTAACATTAGCAAGGTCATAGTCCGACATATCTAAGATAAACGAGATTGAGCCAGTAAATCTAGCAAATATTGTTAATTTTGACTAGGCCCACACCGAATCTGTGCGTGTAGAAATCAGCAGATTAATAATATTGACTGATATGAAAATATTAATTTGGTTTATTTACAATACAGTTTGTAAAGTAATATTTTCTGTCTTGTAGTAGATATATTATATGAGCTTTGTATATTATATTGCTTTGTTTACCAAATAAGTGGTTCTAATTGGATTTGCAATGTAAACATTAAATAAAAGTAAAAAAAATGTATTCTTTTTTATTTTCATATTTTACATTTTTAGTTATGATACTCCCAAAATCATTTTTCATAAATCTGTAGATGTTTTACAAAATACTTTGCAGAAATAGCAAAAAATGTCCACAGATTCTGTCTGGCCCTGGTCAAAAGTAACAATATGCACCTTTTGTTTAAAGTGAAGTTATATGGAAGTTGTTTTACATTAATACAAAATAACACATGATTTTAATAGACCACTGTTGTGAGTTTGTAACCACAGCAAAAATATACAATTCTACTAAAAACATTATCTTTTAAAATTAGGTTATAAAAAGTGTTACTTTAGTCCCCGCTCACCCCTAACTTAGCCGTTTTAAGACTTGCAAATCTGATTTTTTTTAATCCCCTGAAGTTTCTGGGTTTCAGTGACCGTGGAAGACCTTGTGTCGCAAATCGTTTATCGTGACATAAATAAGCATTACAATTGGTAAATTATATTCAAAACAGTGCGTGCATGTTTCGTGTGTTTACCTTTCATCTTTGTGTATATGCTAACCTCAGAGAAAATATTTACCTAACAATTAAAACTGTAAATATATATTTTAGTCCGATCCCTGCCTGCCCACATTCCTGACCTGGTTTGATAGTAAGGGTAACACCTATGCACATACGTCATATCAGTGCTGTGCACGCGCTTTTCACACAACGCGCATATAAGTTGCGTTTGTGGCGAATTTGTACCCAAACCATGGTAGTTTATTGTTAAGGCGTCGCTGTTTGTGAGTTGCGAGACGGAAAGATATTTACATGTTTCTGAGTGGGTGAGTGCTGGAGCAGGTGAGCTGGAGTCAGAAGCTGAAGATCTGGAGTGATAGCTTTTCCGAGCACAGGTAAGATTCAACATTTTCATACTTATTCCCGCGTTACGAAGTGAAACTGGCCAGTTAGAGGATTTATTTGTGGGTGACTTGAATTTTTTTAGCATATTGTTGTCCTTCGGGAAAGTTTTGACTAGCCTTCTTGATTGCCGATTCAGTGTTGCCGGTGTTAAATGTCAGCTGATCTCTGTTAACTTTAATCAGTCGCTTGGGCGTCAGTGTTCTGGTGGAAACTTTCTGGAAAGAAACACTAATTGTTAAGGCGCACATTAGAGTTATATATTCAAATGAATGAGACTTTATTGAGAGCACAAAATAAAATGGAATTTCCAAATTAAAATAACAACAAATACATCTAAAAATAAAAATATAATAATACATATAATAATATGCATGAAAAGCATGCTTTTGCTGCAACAACAACATACATATATGCATACACACACACACACACACACACACACACACACACATATTTTTTTACCAACTTATGAGGGATAATAAAAAAATGCATATTTTATTTATTATTATTTAGTACTTACCTGAATAGTGTTTCACAGATAATAAGTTTACAGTACACATAGTTAAGAGTAAATAATTTTAGCTGTATTTATAAAAATGACCCTGTTCAAAAGGTTAAATATGTGCTCTTTGATTCTTAATACTGTGTTGTTATCTCAATTATCCACAGCTGTGTGTTTTTGTTGTTTATTTTATGACTCCCTTGTTTGTCCTGAATAGTTAAACTGCTCACTCTTCTTCAGAATAATAACTTAAGGTCCCACAGATTCTTTCTTTTTTTTTTCCTTAATTTTAATGTATTTGAACACTTTTCCAAAACAATTACTTTAATTTTTTCACACTGATGATGTGGGACTTAAATGAAACTGTTACATATGGTTGAAATGCTTACAATTTGTCACACTTGACTGTGTATATTTTCTTATTTCTGCAAGTGTCATTGTTGGCTTTGGGCAAGAAATTCAACTTAAAAAAAAAACTGTTTTGATTAAAATGTAGCAGTCACATGGCCAGAGCAGTTTATGTACTTCCTGCTTGCACATCTATACCATGTAAGAGATTGAATTTTTTTGAAGGGTCACGATTGTGATTGGTAGATTGTGATTGGCAACTGAAAACAATTGCAGTGCTGAGTATGTTGTTTCACACGTTACTATTGTGTCTGAGTAGTATGAAACTAACCAACATAATATCAAAGGAGGCATGAAGATTGTGTTAGCGAGGTAAAGGAGTAAAATGCATATTTTTAAACTGCAAGGGAAATAAAGGAATTTAAAGGGACAGTTCACCCAAAATGAAAATTTACTCACATTTTACTCACCCTCGAGTGGTCCTAAATCTTTATCAGTTTTGTATTGTCTTGAGCAAAAAATAAGATATTCTAACGAAATCTGAAAACCTGAAACCATAGCAGGAAACATAAATTGATGATTACAGGTTTCCAACTTTCTTCAAAATATCATCTTTTGTGTTCAACAGAAAAAAGAAACTCAAACAGGTTTGTGACAAATAAATGATGAGTAAATGATGACAGAATTGTCACTTTTAGGTGAACTGTCACTTTAAATTTATACTATTTCATTATAGGCCCCTTCCCACCAAGAGCCGTTGTTACTCAGTTCCACTATTACTTCTGTCCAACACCCCTGTCGCCATCTACTGTAATAACATGACAACAAGTGATTGGTTGATTGTCCGTCAGAGCTTTCCAACTTCCAATTACATTGGAGACCTGAATATTTGGTTTCCAGTGTGGGGCTTCCACCTCACTGACAGCCTTTTTTTAAATATTTGCTATAAAAAGTATAGGCAAAATCTGTTATTTCAGAACCAGGGATTTTTCACTATCCAGATGACCAATTTAGTCTTCATTCGCATGTAGCCTATTTGTTGGTCAAAACAAAGGTTTGTTATTTTTGTGCTTTACATTTTTTACAGGTTCATACAGTTGTGTCTGTTTCATAATTAGTTTTACTCTTAAAATGGCAAAATCTACCATTGTACACTATTAAACTTGTAAAATCTATACTAATTAAAATCACTTGAGTAAAAGGTGCATCAACTGGCCCCTATGTTGTTTTGTTTTTTAAAACCAAAAATAAATTGTATGGGGCAAAATGATTGATTTTTCTTGTATGCCAAAATCATTAGAACATTATCATGTATAATATAATATAATAATATAATGTATGGTAGTAAAACAGAACTTATTTTTTTATTAGTAGTAATATGCATTACTAAGAACTTTAAAGGGTATTTTCTCAATATTTAGGTTATATTTTGCACCCTCAGATTCTCCAATAGTTGAATTTCAGACCATATTTTTCCAAATAAACCAGTGGAAAGCTTATTTATTTAGATTTCAGATGATGTATAAATCTCAGTTTAAAAAAAAAAGCCTTATCACTGATTTTGTGTTTCAGGGCAATAGATATGAACAGGCATATACTGTATAAACGCCCTGAGTTCAACAACACATCATTTACATAAACCAACGTTGATTCCAATATGCACAAACTCAACGCTGGGTTATTTTTCAAATAAACTTAAACTTACACCTTTTAACCCAACGGTTAGGTTCATCCACATTTGACCCAACGTTGGACAAACCAGCATTTTTTTAAAGTGTACCAGAGCTCAACAAGCCTGCATTCAACTAGTGTTCCTCAGGAACTGCCCAAAAGCGCATTGGATGTGAGGAAGAGGAAGAGCTCATGTGTTTCGTAGTGATGTAGATTTGTGTGTGTGGTTGGTGGGTGAGATAAAAACGCATTCGCTCAGATCCAGTCCACTGCTTCATGTAAATACTCTACAAACGCTCGCGGAGGGACATCCGTCTCTCTCTTTCTCACTCACACACACACCGCGAACACGACACACAAGTTCCGCTGTACTGTACAGTCAACCTGGAAACTAGAAACCCCGCACATTTGCGCCAATGAAGGGTGAAGATGATGTAAATACTGCGAGGAAAGACGAGGAGGCTGATGGCTCGGGTGAGTTTCTTACATTTTGTATTCCGATAACTGACCGCGCGGTTACTATTTGATAATAATAACAAAGATCGACAGATAGGCTGCTGAATTGCTTCGTGTCTAGTCCACCACTCAGACAACATTTATGTTTAACGAATGATCGAAATGCACAGATTGTTTTGCAAGGTATTTTTATTAATATTGCATTTAAGCAATAACCTGTTAACTGCGGCGGTATTAATAATAAAACAATACCGATATTAAAGTCAGATAAGCTGTATGGACATTTAGGCTTGTGTTTTATTAGATGAGCAGCAGCCTTCTGTGGGTTTAGAGCAGTCACGCATTGCCTTCTGGCAATCACACACACTCACTCACACTCACTCACACACACACACACACACACACTGACTGAGCACATGAGGAAAATCCATCAGCATCATCTTCACCTGAGGAGAGAGATGCTGTTCTGAGGAGGTGGTGCATGTCATCCTGTCAGAGGGGATTTTCCTTTTTGTGGGGAAAAAGGAGGCAAGGGTTTTTAAGAGAACTGTTTTATGGTAGAAAGTTGACGTATATCTTCAGGGATTTTGTAGAATGTGGGCATGATACATTGAGTAATTTTCCACATTTCTTTAATTATGATTCTTGAGGTTCAGCTCAGCAACTCCGGTGAAGCGTGACAAGTAATTTTCACGATTGATTGGTCTTTGTATACCACAAGACAATCATACGTAACACTCGTGTAATGATGCAAATGAATTATGTTTTCCTTTGTCTGACGTTTGTCTAATTATAGAGGAGGAAATCAAACTTTATCTAACCAATCTCTAATCAACAGGCAAATGAGTTTGGTACTTTTAAACTTAAAAGTGTTAATTCACCCAAAAATGAAAGGTTTGTTATTAATAACTCACCCTTATGACATTCCAATCCACTGAGACTTTTGTTCCTCTTCAGAGCACAAAACAAGACACTTTAGATGAAATCCTAGAGCTCTCTGACCCTCCATAAAAAGCAACGGATGTGACGCATTTATAAAACGCAATGGTCATGTGACATTCAAAGTCCAGAAAAGGAACCAAAAACATTCCATGTGACTTCAGTGGTCCAACTGTTATCATACGAAGCTCCAAGAACACTTAAATAACTAAATAAAACCCTATAAAATCAATTTGTTCACCAATGTCTTCCATTTTGGGCTCATTTTATGGACTTTGAATGTTGCATGACCATTGCTGCCCACAGAGCATGAGGGAGCTCATGGATTTGCCAAAAATATCCTAATTTGTGTGCCGAAGATAAACGAAGATCTCAGGGGATTGGAACAACATGAGCATGGCCGAGTAATTAATAACTGAATTTTCATTTTTCGGTGAACTAACCCTTTAAGCCTCTAAAAAATTATAAAACGTGATGATGGGATTTAGGGATTCCATGGTGACTTACATAAATATACATTATTGGGGAGTTAGATTATTTGTAAGGCTCTGTTTGAAACCTCTAGGTGCTTATGTAGTGGAGTTAGTAATTTATTAGGTTATCAAGGTGAAACATGCAGTTCAGCCAAAAATAAAATCGTTATTAATTTACTCAACAATCTGCCATCAAGACAAAATTGAAGATTTTTTTTTTTTATTGTTTTTTGTCTTAGCTGAAACTAAAATCATCTTTGGTGATTTATTTATTTATTTATATATTTTTATTTATTTATTTTAAATAAAATTCAAGTCAACTTCTACTGCACTTCGACAACATTATTACCCACAGGGATGCACAATTAATTGAAGGAAATGTGTATAATGTGCATTTTAACAGTCCAACCAACACACACTCGTGACAATTCATAATTTTGAATTTTTTTTGTATCTATTAGGTTTTTTTGTGGCTAAATCATATGAATTCGTAGGATCTGATTCATACAGTTTAGTATGATTTGCTTATTCCCCAATGATGGTTGGGTTTAGGGGTGCCTCCTAACAACTGAACGTGTACGAATTTGTAGAAATTATCCACTAAACTTACAAAATGTAAAATAGTTACCGTTCCTCGTAAGATCAAGCTGTAATCAGCAGTAAATCTCCAACACCTGCTTTCAGATGGAGCAATGTTCACTACACAGCAATAGTTCACTGACAAGCTACACAATAAAATAAATTAATTGCACTCCTTAAATCGCTTATCATTCTGCGATAAGGACTTTGTTTCTGCTACATTTTGAAAGCATGTGAAAATACCACATTTAGTGATGTGTTTTTACTCTAAACTCACCTCATAACTTCAGTCGAGTGTTTGAAATAAATCCTTCTGTGAGAGATTATTCTGTAGTTGTATGTTTATTGGTTACGTTGAAATAAGCGGTTAAATCCTCTGCTCTGATTTCTCGCGTCTTTTTTTGTGGTGGATTTACTACTGATCACAGAACCGTGTTTCCCTGACAATGTGCATGAGAATCGCAGCTTGTGCTTAATCGCTATCTCGATTTCTTTGAGTAATCATACAATCCTAATCCACAGACTTCAGTAGATGGTCCAGTCAGTGCATGTTTACATCATAAAACTGATTTGAATTTGATACAATATTAATATAACTATTTGAGAATGTTATAATGTAGCTACTCCCCATGTTCACATGGGTTTCCTCCAGGTGCTCCAGTTTCTCCCACAGTCCAAAGACATTCAGTATAGGTGTATTGAATAAACTAAATTGGCTGTAGTGTATGTGTGTGAATGAGTGTGTATGTTTCTCAGTGCTAGTTTGCAGCTAAAAGGGCATCAGCTATGTAAAACATATGCTGGATAAGTTGACGGTTCATTCCGCTGTGGTGACCCCTGATGAATAAATGAACTTAGCCGAAAGAAAATGAATGAATGAATAACGTAGCTAATGGCTAGGCCCACATGGAATCTGCGCACGCAGAATTGTGCAGATTTTTCGCAGAATTCCGCAGATTTCTGCAGATTTTTAGACCATCATTAATTCT
Source organism: Danio tinwini (assembly GCA_903798205.1). Classification (NCBI taxonomy): domain Eukaryota; kingdom Metazoa; phylum Chordata; class Actinopteri; order Cypriniformes; family Danionidae; genus Danio; species Danio tinwini. The sequence goes on along the minus strand of CAIGQZ010034999.1, from coordinate 4,549,271 downwards.
GTTTATTTACTTGAGTAAATGTGTGTAAATCTGAATTTATTCAGTTTTTAAATTGCACATATTTCACATATTAAGGTTTAAGTTATGAAATAATTCCGCAGATTTTTACTAAAATTCTCTGCAGAAATTGCAAAAAACGTCTGCAGATTCCGTCTGGCCCTACTAATGGCTCACACGGAATCTGTGCCCTCAGAAATCTGCAGATTTCTGCATTTTATTTTTTAGCCAATCATTGAGTCTATTTATTTACAGTAGTTATGTAAATGTGTGTAAATATTTATTCATTTTTTTATATTAATTTCAGTAATATTATTGCTTATTATTGCAAATGCTTGTATGGTTTATGTACAAAACAGTTTGTAAGATAATATCTTCTGTATTTTAGTAGATAGGTTATGGTAGTGGGGTAACAGATCACAGATCTCACACTTTGGATCATGTTATGGTTTTTGAGTTATGGATCTGACCCTTTTTCGAGACCACAAAAAAGAGAGGAGACCAATATAATTTGCTTTCAATTTACACAAAAATATTAATGCAAAAACCACTGGTTTTAACAAACAGAACTTAAAACCTGTAATTTTAATAAAAATAAAAATCAAGAAAGTAAAAAGTAAAAATATTCAAGAAAATATTCAATACAAAAAATTATATTTGCTACTGTTGCTGATAATGCAAAATATTGAAATCTAACATCTTGTACAACATATATTTATTTTTAATGAATGATTCAACAATTCACAATTTACATATAAAACTTCATGTTTCATTTCAGGTGAATCATTTTTGAAAACTATTTAGTGATATAATTTTGATGGTTGTTTGTCGCCACCCATTGGTTACACAATGTAATGGCTACAACATTCACCAGCGTCAAGTTCCAATAAACAGTGATTTTAAACTTTACCTTAAACAGTGTTTATATCTGAACTATAAACTGTTCTCCCAGTACTTCTGTGTTATTTAATTGTTTGTAACTAACTAAAAAAAAAGTGTAAGATTTGAATGCAGCGCTTCAAAGGATTAATAAACATATGCAAATCATTATCATTTATCATTCATTTTGTGCAAGTTTGAATTGAGATCATGATCTTTTAATGTTTAATTGTATAGCTTTACACTAAATACATTAATGCAGGCTAAACAAACAGTGACAGAAAACACCTTTAAATAATAACCTAAGAAAGCATTTAGGTAGGTCCCACCACAACTTTTTCTGTCATCATATTTTACAGGGAAGCCAAAATGCTTTTATACACGTGATTTGAATGACTCGGGAGGCCATCTCTCTGAAATTGTTATAAATGTTGGATTAACCTACAAGTAAAAAAAAAGTTAATAATCCGCGGGTCACATGCGTTTTGAATTGTGGGTTGTGATCACGGTTGATCCGAGATCCGTATGGATTCGTTACACCCCTAGGCTATGGTATGAGAGACTTACTTCATTTATCAAACAAGTGGTTCTAACTGGATTTGCATTGTACACCCTAAAAGCTAGTTATTCATTTTTATTTAATGTGTTTTACTTTTTAGTTACTATACTTTAAAATCATTCAGCGTAAATCCACAGATTTTGTTCTAAATTCTGTGCAGAAATGGCAAAAAATGTCTGTCTGGCCGACCAATGCACTCATGGCAGTTTCTTAACTTTTTGAATTAGTGTATAATTCGTTTTTAATTTGTATAATCTCTTTCGTACAGTACATTTTAGTATGATTTGCTCATCTTCCAGTGACTTCCCATCTCCGCTCATCCCAAATCCAATCAGACTGTGTGACCGATTGGAGACAGTCTGGTCTAAAAAAAAAGTGTTTCCTCTCACATATTTGCCACAATAAAGAAGAAAATGTTTCATGTTGACTTCAAAACTGCTCTGATGTATTATTATGATTAATAGTCATGCTACAATGATATAATATTGGCTATGTAACAATGCAGTAGGACATGGATGCTATTGGTGACCTGAGTTCTCCTCTTCTGATGGCAGGTGGTTTTACATGGGTTCTAAGTGAAACATGCTTGATCACCTTTGATTATTAGCCTGATCTTATTGATGGTTCAGATGGATTACCAACTCTAGGGGTGGAGATTGATTTTGGACATTTTTATTTTACTCCATTGGACCAGTATCAAACTAGCCATTCCAAAAATCAACCTTGACTGCATTATGCTAATATTAGATAGATAGATAGATGGATGGATAGATAGATAGATATTTTCAAAGTTAATGAAATTTTATTATTTAAGATGTCTATAATTATACCCATGGTTTCTATGTTTGCCAAATAGTGTGTGTGTGTGTGTGTGTGTGTGTGTGTGTGTGTGTGTTTATTTAACCCATTCAAATTCATATAGAGTAAAAATGGGGGGAAAAAAAGACTTGCTGACATTATTGCAGTGACAATCCCCTTGGAGCAATCTGAGGTTAAGCGCACACACAGACACACACACACACACACACACACACACACACACACACACTTATATCCCAAATTGACCTACATATGCATTCTAGGGAGAAAATTTGTGCTTTGTAAAGCCATGTTTAGTTTATTTTTGTTTTATTTCAGCTTCAATGTTTACACTATACAGTATTAACCTGTTGTATCGCTGCCCCCTATTTAAGGACGTTATTTATTAGGCTTGAGTCAAACGCTGGATTTTTTTGATGAGTGTATTAGATGAAATGCTTGTGCTTTCTGCTGCTGTGTAATTGGGTTTGAAGGCATTATTGTTATCAATCCTCTTCAGCTCTCATGCATGCGTTATGAAGAATATATTGACTCCTGCTGCCCTTTTTGTTTTTCCTCTAGAGAATTGATCTATAAAATGCTAATGAAGTCATTATAGTATTAAAACACATTTCTGAGACTTAGTGAAATTGTTTTTTGTTTTGAAAAATGCAAACTAAAAAAATAAAGATGTGAAAATAATATAAAGTGTGTTTATAGCACTTGAGCACTTGTCTACCTTTTTTAGTTTGTTCTTTAGCTTTAATTTGCATATAAATTTGCGAAAGAAATTCAAACTAAACTTCACACAAGCTGGTTATTTGCAATTCTGTGACTCAATTGTTGAGATTATTTTTTTTAGCGTTGTGTTTTTGTCATATCACAAAGCAAAAATCTTTGCACTAATAAAAATATACATTTCCTCGTCAACAGGTGAGAAACTCTTGGGTTTCAACAGCACAGAGGAGCAGTCGTCAGGACAGGAGAGCATGTGGCGAAATGAAAAGTATGAATCTGTCCCGTTGGATGTGAAGGGGATTGATGAAGACAATTCTAAAGGCACAAGGGATTCTTTGTATCCTCAGACTACTGTAAGTTGCGACAAATGACAAAAAAATACATTCCTCTGCCCACATTCTGTCTCGTTTTTCATTCCAGAGATAAAGACATAATACCAGTTTCACTTTAAGCACTCACCTGTTTCCTGTGTTTCTAGTACGGCATTATTTGCAAGGCAAATTAGGGACACATATATGGGCATTTGAATGCTTCAGTTTACACTTTTGTCTCTGGGAACAGGTGATATATGAAATTAAAGCTGGGTAGGTTCAATTACATGCATATTCACATTTGCATTTGAGTACTGTGAAGCAATCTTTTCAGAACACCAATTATCTGTTTTCATGAAAAGCTCAAACTTGCCAAACGCAACTCTTTTAGAGCACATTTGGATTATATTAAGTGGCCTTAACTAATATGTAGTTGAAATTGATAATTTCTTACAACGTTCTTATTGTGTAAATACAAGTTTTTATATTGTACTTATGATTAAATACACTACCTGACAAAAGTCTTGTCGCCTATCTAAGTTATAGGGACAAATAATAACTTGACTTCAAGTTGATCATTTGGTATCAGAAATGGCTTATATGAAAGGCAAAGGCCTCTAGATTACATTTTTTTTTTACAGAAATAAAATATGATCATGCCTTGAATTTTAATTATTTATTTAGGACAGTAACGTCTGACTTTGCTTAGACAAAAGTCTTGCCACCTAACAAAAATAATGTACAGTATAGAATATAAAGTCATGGTGCAGTGGAATAAGAATTAATATTGAATATGACTCCCATGACCTTGGAGGACTGCATTCATACATCTCTGCAAAGACTCAAATAACTTATTAATAAAGTCATCTGGAATGGCAAGGAAAGCGTTCTTGCAGGACTCCCAGAGTTCATCAAGATTCTTTGGATTCATCTTCAATGCCTCCTCCTTCATCTTACCCCAGACATACTCAATAAGGTTCATGTCTGGTGGCTGGACTGGCCAATTCTGGAGCACCTTGACCTTCTTTGTTTTCAGAAACTTTGATGTGGAGGCTGAAGTATGAGAAGGAGTGCTATCCTGCTGAAGAGTTTGACCTCTCCTGTGGTTTGTAATGTAATGGGCAGCACAAATGTCTTGATATCTCAGGCTGTTGATGTTGCCTTCTATCTGCAGATCTCTCATATGCCCCCATACTGATTGTAACCGCAAATCATAATTTTTCCTTCACAAACTTGACTGATTTCTATGAGAATCTTGGGTCCATGCGGGTCATCTGCAGTATTTGTGATGATTGTGATGCAGTACAACAGATAATTCATCTGAAAAAATCTACCTTCTGCCACTTTTTCTAATGATCAACTAGAAGTCAAGTTATTATTTGTTGCTCTTACAACTGGAATCGACGACAAGACTTTTGTCAGGCACCTTACACCTTAACCCACACTTAAACATACCCATACCACCAAACCTGTCCCTAACCCTACCCATATCCCACCTCAAGATCGGCACAAGTGTTCTGCAATACATTATTAACACAGTAAGTACTTTGTATTTACTTTTTAAAGCAAGTTCATAGTAGTTAAGGCCACTTTGTTGTGCTCCATATGGTGTAACAAATTTTAAACATTGGCCATTTTGCGTATTTTGTGTGTGTCCAAAAGTACTTTGCATGCTGAAGGTGTATGTGAAGGTCTAAGCAAATTTACAGGACAGGCTGGTCTCTTTGAGATACCCTCTGCTAATCCTGTATGACTTCATACAAATCTATTCAACCATATGTTTAAAGGGCACCTATGGTGAAAAATCTACTTTTCAAGCTGTTTGGACAGACATATGTGTAGGAATAGTGTATAGACCGTCATATTGGGGTGATATAAACACACCCAGTCCTGTTTTTTTTTTTTCAATTTAACAACATAAAAACGGTGGACCAATTGGAGCGGTTTTGAGACTGATCGCAACTTGACGTAGGAGTGCGGTCCCCCCGCCCACCGAATTGATTGACAGCTGCATATTACTTTTCTCCGTAGTAACGTTTATAATCCTATCTACAAGACAGGACGTGCGCAAAGCAACCGATAAAATGTCAGTTCAGTTTACTAGGATCATCAAATGTGATCAAGAGTGAGTTTTACAAGTTTAAAATGTTTTAAAACAGTGCATGTTTGTAATGAATTACATCGATTTATTTCAGCTTTACTTCATCACCACAGCCGCGTGTCAGAACAATTATAAAGGAAGACGCTTCAATCCCGGTTTGTGGACGTTAAATCAGGTTTATTTTGCACATTAACATAACAGATATCCATACAGAAGTGGATATTAACCTGTATCCTGTCACATTTGCGTGCAATTGCAAAGCTAAATGCACCCTCTGCCTGAGTGTGTGCGTGAACTTTTTAATGACATTGTGTGTGACTCATCGTTGCAACTTCACAACAAATGCATCAAATAGTCATTGGTAAAGTTCTTACTGTAATATTTCTCACAAACGTTACGTGAGATCTGCTTCCTATATGTCTGTCTGTTGTCTGAGGCAGCCGAGGGAGGACATTAAGGCACTCTGACAGGCATGTGGGAACGCGAGGAGGACAAGCCTTAAAGGCACAGTTCACAAAAACCACTACCTAATGGTTAAAGCTATAAAATAGAATCTTCTAAAAGGTATAATAAATAATCTGATGGGTGTTTTGAGCTGAAACTTTACAGACACATTCTGGAGACACAGGAGACTTGTATTAAATCTGGAAAAAAGGGTAACCTAGGTGCCCTTTAAAGGAACACTCCACCTTTTTTTTTTTTTTTTTTGAAAATAGCCTTCTTTTACAACTCCCGAAAAGATAAACAGCTGAGTTTTATCCTTGTTTGAATCCATTCAGCCAGTGTCCAAGTCTTGAGAGAGCATTTATAGCTTAGCTTAGCTTAGCATAGATCATTGAATCGCATTAGACCTTTAGCATCTCTCTCAAAAATGACGAAAGAGTTTGATCGTTTTCCTAATTCAAGCTTTACTGTTCTATAGCAAGGTTATTATAGTTAATGAAAACTAAAATTTAAAGGGCACATAGGTTACCCCTTTTTCCAGATTTAATATAAGTCTTTTGTGTCCCCAGAATGTGTCTGTAAAGTTTCAGCTCAAAACACCCATAAGTTTGTTCATTATATCTTTCACTAGATGGTGTTTTATAGCTCTCAATAGATTTTTGCTGTTTTTGTGTACTGTGCCTGTGCCTCAGTTTCTGCCCTCGGCTGCCTCAGACAACTGACAGACATAAAGAAAGCAGATCTCATGTAAAGTTTGTGGGAAAAACTACAGTAAGACCTTTACCAATGATTAATTGGTGCATTTGTTGTGTGGAGCCGCAGGATGAGTCACACACAATGTCGTTACATAGTTCACACACACACACAGCGCAGACACGCACGCACACACATACAGCGCGCGCATTTAGCTTTGCTCTCTTTGCACGCAAATGTGACAGGATACAGGTTAATATCCACTGCTGTATAGATATCTGTTACGTTAATGTACAAAATAAACCTGATTTAACGTCCACAAACCGGGATTGAAGTGTCTTTTTATTATTGTTCTGACACGTGGCTGTGGTGATGAAGTAAATCGCTGTAATTTCATTAACATGCACTGTTTTAAAACATTTTAAACTTGTAAAACTCACTCTTGATCACGTTTGATGATGATTGATGATCCTAGCGAAATTAGCAGACCTTTTTTTTACGGTTGATTTGCGCACGTCCTGTCTTGTGGATATCATTATACACGTTACTAGGGAGACATGTTTATACGCGGCTGTCAATCAATTCGGTGGGCGGTCAGTCTCAAAACCGATCCAATTTGTCCACTGTTTTAATGTTGTTAAATTGAGAAAAAAAAGGGTGTGTTTATATCACCCTAATATGACGGTCTATACACTATACCTACACATGTCTGTCCAAACAGCTCATAGGTGCCATAGGTGCCCTTTAAAATAATTTTCGCTAACTGAAATTAAAAATAAATTAAGTTTTATTATTTTATTTTTTTTTTTTTTAAGAACTAGAACTAACTGAAACTGTACATATAAAACTAACTGCAATGAACTAACATTATAACAAAAACTTCCTTAATTTTCGTCTTTGTTTTTAATACATAAGCTTACTGTATGCCTTTAAGAAGTAAATAAATTTTCTTCACGTTGCCAGGTGTTTAAGCTGTACGGCACTACAGAGTCTGTAATCCTGATGCCATTGGCCAGATAAAGCCTGTCCTCCTCCAGTCATCCTTGCTGTTACTCCCATGACAAAAAAAAAAACAATTGCTGGACATGACAGCAGCATGGAGACAACATTAAATACGACTCGAGCTGACACTTAAGTGTTAATTTAACACATTTGTGCCCAATAATGGGTTTTATTTCTGTCTTTTTAACCGGATCTTCTAAGTGAACCAGTTGAACTAGTTCACCAAATCGAACTAAATCATTTGAAAGGATTTGCGTTTCCAGTAACGTTAAGCACTTTACCAAAAAAAAAAAAACTTACTTTTTAACTTGCCTGATTTCCCTCCTCTGACTCTAAATAAACCTAAATATACTGAGTTATTTAGTTATTAGTACACTGAGATCAGATTTGACAAGCGGTAAACCAACAATACTGCGCATGTGTGATTTAGTGAACCGAACACAAACAGCCTGCTGTAACGGTATTAAACTTGAACAACTGCAGCGTGTTGTAAACCGAGGGCTCAAATGAGAGGATCTGGCAAAACGTAAGCTTGTCGTAATAGAATTGAAATAAGTGAATCATGCTTCAGTTGGGTTGCAAAACTTAACTGTAAGAAACTTTTTCTTACATGCACTGTATGTATGTGTCTGAGACATACATGTCTAATGCAAGATATTATTACAGCTAATGGCATTTGTGTTTTGGTACAGTCTTTATAGATGTGTGGTGTTGACATAAATCCCAGCATTGTGGTTCCTGCTTCCTCTTTACACAGAAGTGGTCATGACAAGTGGTTAAATAACTGGGCTGGAAACCCAGAGGTCCCGGTTAAAACCTCATAGAGATGATGCATGAACCGTAGAGTTACGGAGCACTGGTTTGCTCTTAAGCAAAGCAGACTGAATGTTCTGCAGTGAACTATACTGGTTATATCACTTAATTGGTTTGAAGCATCTGCTGAATAGCAATAAAAAACCTCACAAACATTGTCTGTGCTTAACAATAACAGGAGGGAAATTGCTTCTCTGCTTTGATAAATGCATTATTGCACGGCTTATCTGTAGCGATGTAGAATTTCACTACGAGTCACCTTGTTATTGTTAATTTTGAAAGATGTTCTCTATTATTTGGTAAGACAAACCCATTACTTGCAATTAAGTGTAGAAGAATGGGGACCTTTTGAACCACAAAACCATGCACTGTAAAAAAAAATGCAGGGTTCTAAACCATTTATTCAGGTTGTCCCAACACTAATCGATTTTAGCTAACTCAACAAGTAAAAACATTAACATTTTCCTAAAAATTCTTAGGAATTGTGTTGTTTCAGCTTATTTTACTTAAGTAGTTTGAATAGGCAGCAAAATGATTTCTTTGAGTGTGCATAGGTATGTTTTTGGCCATACCTGAAAATCCATTGTGAATCAAAATATTTGTTTTTTGTTGTATGTCAAAAAATCATTAGATTTTTAAGGAAAGATCTTATTCCATGAAGATTTTTAGTAAATATTCTATTGTAAATGTATTAAATCTTAATTTCTGCTTAGTTATAGACATGGAGCACTTCATTAAGACAACATTTTATTTATCATTGATTTTGGTTTTTAACCCTCATATTCTAGATCACCAAATAGTTGTGTCTTGGCTAAATATTGTCCTACCCCAACAGACCAAAAATCAATGATTTTTTTTTATTCAGCTTTCATATAATGTATTAATCTCAATAAATAAATAAATACACTTAAAACTGGTTTTGTGGTCCAGAGTCACAATAACATTTAAAGTACTTGATTTGAAAATTACACTATTTTTTAAAATGTTAAGATTGTAATACTGCAAAAATGTAATTTATAATTTAAAATAACTATATTTTACTCACTCACTATCCTTTGGCTTAGTCACTTTATTTGTTTAATAGCAAAGCTGAATTTTCACCTGCCATTACTCCAGTATTCCAACACCATCTCATGGCAGTTCATAACTTTTTAATTTAGTGGCTAGTATGTATGACTTTGTATGATCTCATTTGTACAATTTAGTACGATTTGCTTATCCCTCAACGGTGGTTGGGTTAAGAGGCAGGGTTGGGTGCCGTGCCTCCTTTTTAAAATCGTACTTTTTTATATAACTCAACTCGAATTCGTTTGAATTATCCACTAAACTGTCAAGACGTAAAATAGTTGCGTTTCCTCGTGAGATCAGACTGAGTATTCACTGTCACATGATGCTTCATGTGTCATCATGACACTGATTTGGTGCTCAATTAAGCATTTTAGTAGTGCATTTTAAAAAAGCGGTGTGCTTCATAATTCTTTGATTTAAAAGAATAGCATTTATTGGAAATGTTTTTGTGATGATGTAGAAGCATTACTTGTCACTTTTAGATTGATATTTGTTGAATAAAAGCACTAGTTTAATATTAGATAGCCATACTGACCCCAAACTTTTGTAAAGGGAGTACACACACACACACACACACACACACACACACACACACAAATCACACACAATTGTTTTTGTACATTTTGAGGATGTTTTATAGATTTTATACTTCGCAAACTGTATTTTCTATTCCCTAACCCAAGCCTCAAAGTAAACTGTGTGCATTTTTACTTTCTGAAAAAACTCCTTTCGTATGATTTCTAATCCTTAAAAAAAATGAAATGTGGTTCAATGTCCTCATACAGTAAGTCACCTTCTTTTATTAGCCATGCCATATCTAGGCCTATCACAATAAGGAATTTGAGCGATATATTGTTACAGAAAATGTTGCAATTATTGTCATTTTGACATTCTTCAGAGATTTTGGTCCTTATTGGCATGATGGCATCACGCAGTTGCTGCAGATTTTTGGCTGCACATCCACCATGCAAATCTCCCATTTCACAACATCCCAAAGGTGCTCTGTTGGACTGCGGAGGCCATTCGAGTACAGTGAACTTATTGTCATGTTCAAGAAACCAGTCCGAGATGATTGGCGCTTTATGACATGGCGAGTTATCCTGCTGGAGATACACTGTGGTCATAAAGGGATGGACATAGTCAGCAACAGAACTCAAGTAGGCTGTGGCATTGACCTGATGCTCAACTGGTATTTATGGGCTCAAAGTGTGCCAAAAAAATATCTCCCACACCATTACACCACCATCACCAGCCTGAAACATTAATACAAGGATGAATCCATGCTTTCATGTTGTTGACTCCAAATTCTGACCCTACCATCTGAATGTTGCAGCAGAAATCGAGACCCATCAGACCAGGCAACATTTTTTCCAATCTTCTATTTTCCAATTTTGGTGAGCCTGTGCAAATTGTAGCCTCAGTTTCCTGTTCTTAGCTGACAGGAGTGGCACCCGGTGTGGTTTTCTGCTGCCCATCCACTGTAACAAGTGGTTATTTGAGTTACAAGTGCCTTTCTATCTGCATGAACCAGTCTGGCCATTCTCCTCTGACCTCTGGCATCAACAAGGCATTTGTGCTCACAGAACTGCCACTCACTGGATATTTTCTATTTTTTGGACCACTCTCTGTAAACCCTAGAGATGGTTGTGCGTGAAAATCCCAGTAGATCAGCAGTTTCAAAAATACTCAGACCAGCCCATCTGGCACCAACAACCATGCAATGTTCAAAGTCACTTAAATCACCTTTCTTCCCCATTCTGATGCTCTGTTTAAACTGCAGCAGATCGTCTTGACCATGTCTACATCCTTAAACGCATTGAGTTGCTGCCATGTAATTGGCTAATTAGAAATTTGTGTTAACGATCAGTTGTACCTGATAAAGTGGCCGGTGAGTGTATAACAGCATAATAATGCAAACAGCCATAAACACTTTAAAATACTTAGCATTCTTCAGGCTATTTAGGTTCTATAATTTGATGTTAAAAAGGTAAATGTCCTATTATACATACTATTAAATGCTCTATTAGGTAAATGTTCTGTTATAAACTTTGTCACTGGCGAGGTAGAATGTAAATGTCATTGTAAAATGGCTATAATGTTATTTTTGGGTTTGTAAACATATATTGCAATGCCAAAAAAATATTGGGGTCATCTCCAAGGTAAGTTGATATATTGATTATTGTGTTATTTATGTCATTAAACAAATTTGTGTCCTGATATGGCATAAAAACATGGACAAGCGCGCACACACACATAAAACATGTTTTTTTTTCTCCCCATAGAAATGAACAAATTTCTTAAGTGAGATTTGTTTGTTGGGTCTCACTTTTGAATCGTTTTCTATGTGTCTTTGTTCACACGACCAACGCCCCAGACTCCCTGAGCTCAAACAAACAGAGAAACGTTGAAAGTGCCACCGAGCTGCAATGTTTATCGTTTTCTGGAAAGTCAGTATGTCAATGGTTTGCTTATAGTTGTCTCAGCAAAGTAGGCTGCAGCAGGAGAAAGCAATTAACTCCAGATTTACTAGATATCTACCACAACCTTCACATAAAGGTGTTGTTTATCAAGTTTCTGAGAAGACTATTAAATAAGAGAACACCATCTATTTTTGGAAGTGAATGTATTTGGCTAATTTCAGGCACAAGTTAAGATCTTAAATTATTTTTATCAGTAAAGTTTGTTATTTGTTACACTACTACACTGTAAAAAAAAAGTGTTTTACGGTTGTGAATTGCATTATGGGATGTTGATCTCTTCTCTGTCAACTTGACATTTTAGTAATTTGAAATAATATAATGTGTAAGAAATCATATAGAAAAATAAGCCTGTATAACAGAAAATGTACTGCCAGTTTATTACAAGGTTTTTGTACCAAAATATACAGCACCAACTCAGACAATATATCACTTTAAACTATTAAACATGTTAGTAAAAGTCACTTTTCACGGTTAAGTTGTTGGAAGAAATATCAAGGTCCCATAATGCAATTTAAAAGTATAAATAAACAGGGAAAAATAAAAACATGAATTACAAAATACAGAAAACTGCACATTTATGGATAATTTTTACAGTGTATTTCCAGTAAAGCTGCAAGTTATTGATATTTTTCTGTGATTTTTCTATATTGTGATCTGAAAATAATTTCACCAAATGACTTTAAACGGCTGTTTTTGGTAAGAATTTATAATTTTAGATTAATTGGGAAGATTTCGTAGGACATAATTTGCATAAATTAGACAGCGTTTTATGGGATTTTTTTAGAGTCTGACTGTATTCAGATATTGGATAAGCAAATGTAAATAAATAAATAACACTCATCATATAAAAAAATTTATATAATTAATCTTTGTTAAAACTACGCTGTAAAAAAAAGCTGGATTCCACACAATCCCTTCATGTCATCCCAACACAAATCGATTAAGTTAACTTTAATGTTTTTTTTTTACTATTTTAAGTTGATTGAACATAAAACAATTAAGTTGTCCCCAGAAAATCTCAAGAATTGTGTTGATTCTGTTCATTTCAAATAAGTAATTTGAACAAGCAGCAAACATTTTTTTTTGAGTGCATGAATGCTATAATTTCTTATACACAAATGGTTTAAATGCACTTGAAATTCTGGTCACTTGCAGACAAAGCGAACAAGCAAATAATTTTTTTTTTTACATTTAAACTTTGCAATAGATCCCCAGTGTTCTGAACTGTGGTTCCTGGTCAAATATAACCCCTCGCAAATTTGCTACACCAGAAAAAAATGATTCATTGGATTTACAAATTTTTTATAAAAAACGATTTATATGGGCTGATTTTAAATAAACAAATTAAGCTGAACATTACAAAATTTAATTTGTTGGTTTAAATTCAGCCCATATAAATAGTTTGCAACCACTAAGGCTTATTGTGGAAATGTACCCCCATCCCCAGACGTACAGTCGGTCGGTAGCTCAGTCAGTCAGTCGACAAAGGCCTCTTGGGGGTTTACACAAAAACAGCATGCACGAATGGCACTCGCGAGAGAAATTTGAGATCTGAAAAAGCATACACGGCGACCTCTGGTGGATTTGCGAAAAGAAAAACTGCAAAAAATGTACCTCCTGGGACGTATTTCGCGATCTCCAGAAATGTATATAGGGGTACGTATCAATAATGAGCCCTTCATGTTGTCCCAAGAAAAATTAATTAAGTTAACTTAATTGTTTTTACTAGTTTACGTAGACTGAACATAAAAAAATACTAAGTCGTCCCCAAAAAAACTCAAGAATTGCGTTAACTCATTGCATTTTAATTAAGTAGTTTAAACAAGAAGCAAAAATTATTGTTTTTTGAGTGTAAGGGATGAATAAACTACAATTGAACAGACATTGCAGATCCTGTAATGTGACTATTGGGGATTTGCAAATTGCGATATAAATTTTCAAACGATATATTGTGCAGCCCTAAACTTCTATATGCCTACAGATGCATATAATTGTATAAACTGATTTCTTTCTCAGCTCCTGAAAAGTCAGCAGGCAGATGAGAAACCAAAGGACCCAAAGCTTTGGCCGTACTTCAAGGATGGCCACAGACGGATAGATTATGTGCTCACCTACCATATCCAGAAGCCCCAGAGCACTGGCAAACAGTCATCCAAGTCCTGCCTGGGGGGTTGTTTGTGCTGCAAAAAACGAGGCCAAACAAACCCACCGGTTCCGGACCCCGAACTGGCATCTCAGGAGCAGAGGCTGGATTACCATGATGATGACCAGCGGCTCCGCAGAGAGGAGTTTGAGGAGAACCTGCGTGAAATGGGACTTGAGATGGAGAAAGAGGAAGGGGTAAGTACCATTGTGCTTTCATTTACAGTGGAGATTTTATGGTGTCTTTTCTTAATTTATAATCAGCATTTGTGCAATTTCTTAAGTTGTTTTGCAATGAAAATACACACACATTTACTGTTAACCTCAAAAAACATGAATCCATGTCATTTAAATCAAGGAAACATGATAGAAGCAAAGAGTAAAACTTTTGTGTTCACATCTTAACTCTTTAAAAAGTCATGTAAAGGGGCATGACTTGAAATTGCAACCATTTTGGTCACATATGTGCCTGAAATTTTATCTATGCGGCCTCAAAATATATTTGGGAGCATTTGTGCGAGTGCATAAAATTGTTGCCGTGCGACTGGTTTTCAATGAAAAATGTTTACTGCATGTGCGTATTTAGGGGACATTCACACAGCGCTCAGGAATGGTTATATAGTCAACAGGTCAACAAAATACACAATGCTTGCCCTGTCTTCAAACTTTTGTTATTGGCCAACTGCACTTGAACTTAATGCAAATGGATTGGTTAATATCAGCTGTCAATCACTCAGTGAATGCCTTACTTCAGAAAACAGGGATCAACACCGTGAAAATGTAAAGATCTGGATACGAGAGAATATAAAACACTATATAAACCACCTAAAGTTACAAATAATGGCACAATTTATTAGTGATCATGTGGTAAATGTTAATTCACCATTTACACTTTTTAAAAACTGGATAAAAGACTTCCAGTGGGTTAAAGTCTGCTATGAAAATGACTAAAATGACATTCACCGTAAAGTCTGTGAATGTAAGACAGAGTTTGCAGGTACAGGTAACGGCGTTTGCCACTGAATCTAGACATTTTAAGCTCGGTGTTTTATTTAATCCTTTATTTAATCGTCAGGATGCTGTCAATCTTGCAACTGGCAGTGTGTACACCATCGCAAAAGGGCTTGCATTAAACTAATAGTGCAGCTCCATTATTGTTGAAAAGACCGTTATTTCTATTAAGATGACGTATACTAATAAGTTGTGTCAATATCATCTGTGTAATATCAGACATCACCCGTGAGAACAGCACAGTTAAGCCGCTTTTCCGCTGCACACGACAATTGACCATCGATAGTCCCGGAGCTGCCTGGAGTTCTGATCATCTCCGCATGCTGAAAAATTTGGATCTAATTTGAGCTGCGGATACGTTGAAATATTTGAAGTCCTGCTACTAGACCGTATGCAACTGGCTGACTGGATGTGATGTATTCCAGTGTTCTCTAGGCAGGTCCATGCGTGCGACATGACAAATAATAATTTTGTATTAATTCTGTCTTGTTCAAATTTCGTGTGCAGTGAAAAGGCGGCTTTATTATCAGTAACTCCGTTCATCTCATTCATGTCAAGCAGTGTGTGCAGGGCCGTTGGGCACATGCAGATTTTTAAAAATTGGATTATTTTTTATTTTTTTATTTTACAGTTTGTTAGTTTTGATTAGTGTTGATTTCAAATGCTTTAAATCTGTTAATATAAAACTTGTGGGAACGGTGCACATAAATTTTGCTGGTGCGACTGAATATTAGAAATTAGGAGCACCAGTGCTACCAAGCAAAAAGGCTATTTTCGAGCCCTTTCGACCCTTTTTTACAAAGTCTGTGATGTCCATAGAGTGTGTATGTTTCAGGTCAAAATACTACACAAATAGTTTTTTATAACTCTTATGAAACTGCCCCTTTTAGGCTTTAATCCGAATTGTGCAATTTCGGTGACCGTTGCTTTATATTAAATTAGATTGCTCATTTGCTCATTTTCGAAAGAGGGTGGAGTTATAAATGCCTATGTGTCACCATAGCGGCATATTCAAAACTCTAATGGCGGTCGACAGCTTCTCACTCAGGGCTGTCTATGCTAATGAGAGAGAGATCGTCACTTATGGTCGGGACTTTTAATCAAAGTGTTTCTATCAAATGTTTTCATGAAGTGTGATTATAAAAAATATAATTAATACATTTTTACTATTAGACGCTGGCTATATACACAATAGTGATGCACGGATGGCGGTTATATCCGCGGGCACTGCGGATAATCCGCGGGTCGGGTAATAAAAAAAATACATTATGATTATGATTAATTGCGGGTGGGTCATGGGTGGATGTAGCAGGGCATGGCAGTGGACCAGCAAAAAGCAGAGAGTGGACTTCGCAGAATGGGTAGTTGAGACGCCTAAAAGAATAGATGAAGTGCAAGAGTACTGTTTAAACTTTCCGTTAGAAGAGTCATCCAAAGAAAGTCTGCTATCGATCTAGAAGCTTATTTACACGACTGCAGCACCTTGCAAAGAGAATCTTGTGCATTCCTGCAACAAGCGGTGCAGGCGAACGCTCATTTAGTGCAACTGGCCGCGTTTTGGATGCGAGGCGGAATTTCCTGAATCACAGTGCCAAGAAAAATGCCAAGTAAACATAACATAGCTGCTGTTCAGGCTGAAGTGGCATCAATTTTGTTATCTTTTTCCTGTATCTGTAAAAGCTAGAATTTCCTATTTTTACTTTCTGTATCTATTTGAAAATGTAGAACATGTTGTCTAAATACAAACTTTTGTTTTTATAGATAAATGTTCATTTAAAAACATTTACGCTTAGCATATTATTTTACTATCAGAGATCCGCAGATTAGCTCACTGAATCTGCTGTTAATAACGAACGATCCATGGTGACCTATCATCATGCCTAAAACAAAGAATTAGAATTATTAAAATGACGATCATGTGCGGTTCTGGTGCGGATATATATATATATATCCGATAAAATTATATATGTGGGTGGTCCGCACATCTCTACTACACACACACACCAAATAAAAGTGATTTTAGCATAATAGGTCCCTTGTAAAGTCTGCGTGAGCCAGAATTTGCTAAGACTTTTTATTTCAGTATGTTGATGTATTTCTAACTGAAATGGAATATTGAGTAGGGGGCGGGGCTTCCTTTTTGCGCATTTCCTCATAGCAAACTAACGGTAAGAGAGGGCATTAATAGTAAAAAAAAAAAAAAAAAAGAGAGGGTATTAATACGCAGTTGCTATGGAAGCCCTCAGGTTGACATCAACAAAAGTACAGCCACTCCAAAGGTGGAGGCAAATAGTCAGGCTTTGATTGAAGATTACCAAACAAACTATTTTGTTCAGTGGACTAATTAATTAATCACCTTAAGTATAACAATGTGAGCTAGGAAAATAAACATTGTAAATTTAGATTTTGTGTAGACTTTAATTTTAATTTTGGTTACCTCTTCAACCGTAGCATTAGAAGAATCAGTGACTACGTTTACATGGACATCTAATTAAGAGAATAATAAGACTGTGTTTACATGAGTTGCCGCGCTATCCGCATTCATGAACATTTCATACAAGCTCACCGTGACATACGAGATATTGGATGAAACTATGAACTGCTGGAAGAGTTGTTTTAATGGAAGTTCATACCGCATGCTGAATGGAAGAAAAAACCCTCCGCATTTCACAATGCAGGGGTCTGTGGTCTGCACTGACTCGGTAGGTGCAAAGAGTGTCAATCAGCCGTGCGTGTGCGTGCGTGTGTGTGTGTGGACTACCCTGTCGCAAAAAGCAGCTTAAAGTCCTGCATGAGGGTAATAGTTCGATTAAGGTGTTTACATGCATGTACTGCACTTCAGTAATGCGACTATAATCGGCATACTCCACATGTCTTAATTCGATTTCTCTTTAGTTCGATTATGACCTTAATCTGATTAAATTAATCAAAAATCGCTGTTTACATGGTCGTCTCTTAATCAGAGTATTGTCTTAATGCGGTATATATATAGCATAAAATTATAGAGCTTTTATTATAAAGCCAAGCAATGGCATCTATCTAAAGAAAGATTATTGGGAGATTTAGACCAAGAAATTATATTTGTATGCATTCTAGTAGTCTTAAAATTCCTTTCCATTCATTCACCAAATTTCTATACAAGTAAAACTGAGCAGCTTTTTGTACAGTATTTTCACTTTAAATCAGATGGACCATTAAAAGTCTAATCATGTAGCCGAAGTTGAATAAAAATTATAATAATCTGAGCTTATACTGTTTATGCATTTGTTGCATCGTATACAGTACAGTATGTATCTGTTATATCTAATGTCAGCTTACACATTCATTAATCATTCAATCATTTTCTTTTCGGCTTGATTCCTTTATTCATTAGGGATTTCCACAGCAGAATGAACCGCCAACTTATCCAGCATATCTTTTACACAGCGGATGCCCTTCCAGCTGCATCCCAACACTGGGAAACACTCACACACACTTGCAGTCACACACATACACAACAGCTACTTTAGCTTATTCAATTCACCTATAGCGCATGTCTTTGGACTGTGGGGGAAACCGGAGCACCTGGAGGAAACCCACACCAACACAGAAGTGCCAACCGACCCAGCTGGGCTCGAACCAGCCACATTCTTGCTGTGAGGCAATCTCAACACAAGCTCAACAGAAATGACTGTGATTGGCCGTGAAGGTCATCAGTTCACCAAACTCACAGCTGTTTACTGAGTTTAACCACAGATACAGGGACACTAGAGCGTTTTAAAGCCATGATTCATCAGCGAATCGCTCGTATGTCAGCTTATACAAACCGGCTGATCGACATGTCCCTCTATCTGTGGTTACACTCAGGCCCTGTGTGACGTCCCAGCCTATGGGCTGAGTGTGTTTGTTGTTGGCTATGTGTGTGTTTATTTGTGTGCATGCATGTGTTTGACATCCCAGCCTATGGGCTGTGAGTGTGTGTGGTGTTTCAGTCTATTGGCTGTGTGTGTGGTGTCCCAGCCTATCAGCGGTGAGTGCATGTGTTTCAGTCACAGGTTGAGGATGATGTGATGATACACAGGTGCTACTTGTTGGGACATGGACATAAACAGCGTTTGATGTGCTTATAACGGCATTGGGATTCTGAGCGATCGCCTTGGCATGCAGCTCGGTTAAGCTGCATTGGCCATCCCATCTTGGCCCTGACTCGTTTTTTCATTTACATTATATTATTTATGTCATGGTTATGTTAAAATAAGTTTTATTTTGCATGTGATGGTTGCGTCTGGTTCTCCTTTTTGTTGCAGATTATGAGCTCCGTTTTCAGGGCTTGAAAACTCCGGAGTAGTGTGGAAGTAAGGCGAAATCGTAGCAAAACTTATGCGTTTTAAAACTAAAATGTATTAGTGTAAACAAGGCCTCAGTAAACAGCAGTGAGTTCAGTGAACTGATGACCTTGATGGCCAATCAACACCAACTGCTCAACAGCAGGACAATGACCCAAAGCACCGTCAAAATATCAATAGAGTGGCTTCACAACAACTTGGTGAAAATCCTTGAGTCCTATTGAACATCCTATTGAACATCTCTCTAAATCCTATTTTACAGCCTCAAGTCTTTTAAAAGTTTTGTACGCTCTCAGAAATAAAGGTACAGGAGCTGTCCCTGCGGCAGTATCTTTTCAAAAGGAACATATTTGTACCTGAAGGGTCCAAAATGGTACCTCAAGGTATTAATATGCACCTTTTAGGTACCACCATGGACTATTTGGGTACAAATATGTACCTTTTGAAAAGGTACTGCCCTAGTGACCGCTCATGTACCTTTAATTCTGAGAGTGTATCGACTGGTACCGAATTCCAGTATCGTGAACACTTATTTGGATATATTATATAATATAATATATATTAGAGACTAAGCCAAAGGAGAATGAATAAAATTAACATGTATGCCTCCCATTTAGCTTGGTCCCTAATCTAGCATATTAACTGTATTCTACACATAATGTTGTGTCCGTAATGAATTGCTCAAGTTCCTCTGATTTAGGTCAGCTTAGATGAAAGTACCCAATTTTTTCAGATCTTATGTTACTTGCAAATTTCTCAAAAGGTTCTCTTCACACATGATGTCTAATGGTAATTTACCATTGTATGGAGCATGTGAAAACACCTACTGTGATGTGCCTTTTTGAGGGGGCTTTCACACCGGCCATATTTTTACTATGGTCTGAGTCCATGAAGTCTGAGTGGGCTGGTTTCACACTCCTTGGATTCAGTGTTACATTTGCATTCATGTTATGCCATCACAAACATGCACGACAAATGATAAAAAACAGAAAGGAATGAATGTGGTGGTTGTTTATTAGGATGATTATTATTAGTTGTATGCTATATGTGCAGTAAAAGGATCAACACTTGCATTTACTTTATGCTTGTCACATGAGGACTAGACACTTGGTTAAAAGGAACTCTGTATTAAGGCTTGTATGACTTAAAGAGATAGTTCACCCCCCAAAAAATGAAGGTTTGGAGTTCCGGTTATGGCGCCTGAGGAGTAGTCGTGCGCGCGGTCTGCTCTCAAAAAACTTTTCAGTTTTGCTTTTTAACATCAGGGTTTTTTTTTTTAGTATCTGACAGTATTTGCTTATCTACTGTTCTGTGACTTATTTCGCCTTTGAAATGTCAAAAGGAAGGGGCAGACAGGTTGATAAAGAAAGAGAAGGCTCTCTTTCGCCGAGTGCTAGCATCACGCTAGCTGAAATTTGTGCGTTACATGACGACCTTAGAGCCTCGATCGAGAGGATTTCAAAACATCTTTTGAAAGTCTGGCAACCAAGCTAGATAATATTCAATCCATGGTGACTGATCATGATCTTCGCATCGGAAACCTTGAGTCCGGTGCTACAGAGATTAGTCAGCAGCTCGATCAGCTTGATGCTACGTGTTTGAGGCTCCAGAAGGATAAAGAGTGTCTAAAAGCTAAAGAGCTCTTGAGCTCCGAACATTCGAATTGTTTTTTTCTCTCAGCTTCTGGTCGATGTCCTTGGTTCCCAGGTGCTAACCTCTCTGCCTGAGCTGGACAGAGCTCACTGTAGCCTAGCACCTAAACTTGCACCAGGACCGAGACCGCGACCTGTCATTCTACGATTTCATTGCTTTCAAACGAAGGACTTGGTCGTCCGTGAATCTCGCAAAAAGGGGAAACTGCTGTATGAAGTCCACAAGATTCGTATCTTTAAGGATTATTCCCCCGATGTTCTGAAACTTTGCGCTGAGTATAAAGACGTGATGTCATCACTCTACAAACGTGGACTCAAGCCTGCACTTCTGTACCCTGCTAGACTTCGAATAACACTTTCAAACGGTGAGAAGAAATTGCTGGCTTCAGTTTCCGAAGCTAACAGTTTCATCCAGAGCTCTAACTAGTGGCAAACGTGTTGAATTAGACTCTACTATGTACAGTCTTTATTGTACATGCAGTCTTTGATGTACCTGTGAAATTAAGATTTAAACCTGCTCCGTATACACACTTTTTCTTGTTTTGTAACTTAAAAGCAAATTTTATTCATAGTTTGCTGAATTATAGGCTTGTAGTTTATTTTCTATCTTTGCATTCTATATTATGTTATTTTTTTCTATCCTTCTAAATGAGGTATGACCAGTACCTGGATTTTGGTTTAGATTTACAATAAGCTCAGTCAGGCTTTATTATACTGTAAGCAGAGTTGTTTATTTTTTTGACCTCCTTTTATTTCTTATAGAACAGCCTGGGTTGTTGGCCCAGTGGATTTTATATTAGACAGTATATTAAATTTGATAAAGCTTTGTTAAAACTGCTTTCGTAAAAACTTACTCACTGCATACTCTTTAATGTTACGATAAAATCCAATTTACTTAGATTTTTGCCAATTTGGTGACACATAGTGTTAATGCCCTTTTGTATTTTGTGTACAATTGTTTTCTTTTTTTTTTTTTTTTCTCTTCCTCCAATTTGTTTTGAAGTCTAAGTTTGTCAGTAACCACTGAATAAAAATTGTAATGAATATTACTGATGTAACTATCATGTTTGGGAGGACTAGGAGTTAGGAAACTTGCCTGTTTTGGTAATGTGAGTCCAGCTGCAGTTCCTGTTGTCAGCTGGTGAAAGGGTGGGTTTAAGAGCGGGTTTGTGTTTTTGTTTGTTTTCCTTTCTTTTTTTCCCTTTGTTACAGTTGTGTGTTTTTTTCTCTTTGTATATTTTTGTGCAATCACTTTTACTGCACTTTGTATCCTCATAATGCTTCCAGCCACTTGCTATGTTGGCTGTGTGGTGTACGCATACGTGGGGGTGGGTTCTCAAAGACTTGATCATGCTTATAGTATTTGTTATTAATGTCCCCCATGAGTAACAAGGTAGCAACTCGTGGTGTACTGAAATTCACTAGTTGGAATGTTAAGGGGCTCAATTCCCCGGTGAAGCAAAATAAAGTTCCTAACTATTTAAACCATTTAAACACTAGCATTGCCTTTATCCAAGAAATGCACCTTTTGCCTGCTGATCATCTAAAGATCAGAAAGGGATGGGTAGGTCAGCTTTACCATTTTAGTTTCCAGAGTAAGTCCCGAGGTGTAGCTATTCTCATCCACAAATCGATTCCCTTTTCTGTCTCTGAGGTCATCTCGGATCCTAATGGGCCTTTTATTATTCTCAGAGGACAAATAAATGGAGCTTGCTTGGTTTTGGCTAATGTATATGGCCCTAATTGACGCTGAGGCATTTTTTAAAAGATTTTTGTTCTCCCTCCCTGATTTACATTCAAACCAACTAATTCTAGGTGGGGATTTTAACTGTTGTTTAGACCCTCTTCTGGACCGCTCATCTTCCAGACTCTGTGCACAGTCTAAATCTAGTAGGATCATTCAGCTTTTTATGGAGCAATACGCTGTTTCTGATGTTTGGTACTTTTTTAATCCAAATACAAAAAAATTCTCTTTCTTTTCCCCTGTCCATCACTCTTTCTCCCGTATAGATTATTTTTTGGTTTATAATAAATTGCTTCCATTGATTAGTTCATGTGTTTATAATACTATAGCAATTTCAGATCATGCCGCTCTTACATTAGATTTTGCTCTTCCAGGCTTTTCGATGTCTAGGTCACCTTGGCGCTTTTACTCCTTATTACTTAAAGATCCTGAGTTTATAGCAGTTATGAATGATCGTATTGATCTATTTATCTCTACAAATCTTTCTCCAGAAGTTTTACCTAAGATTATTTGGGAGGCATGCAAGGCTTACTTAAGGGGAGAAATTATCTCATATGCAGCATATAAGAAAATAGTAATGAACGAAAGTAGGGCCAAGCTTTTTAATTTGCTGTCAGACCTCCAGGCTAAATTTGTTAACTCAAGAGACTCGGACCTTTTCGTTCCGTTTCTTACAACAGAGTTTGATTTGCTTACCACGGATGAGGCAATTGATGCTTTACATAAAACTCGTTCCAATTATTATGAATTCGGTGATAAATCAAGTAAATTGCTTGCTCATCAGTTATGTCAGTCTGTCGCTTCACATCATATTACTCAAATTTCCACCCCCACTGGTTCTTCAGCCAACCCACTAACTATTAATGACATGTTTAGAGACTTTTATGCTTCTTTATATACTTCAGAAAACATAGCTGAAGAGGCTCAATTTGACAGTTTTTTTTTCACATTTTTAAATTTACCTTGTATTGATTCTGAAATCTCCTCTAATTTGGCAGCTCCACTTGCATTGGAAGAAATTAAGACTGCTTTAAATCTGATGCAAAATGGCAAATGTCCAGGACCTGATGGCTTTCCCGCTGAATTCTTTAAGACATTTTCTGACAAATTGTCTCCTCTTTTACTTAACATGTTTAATGAGTCTTACAGTTCAGGTATTCTCCCTTCTCTCCGGCAGGCTATTATTTCCCTTATTCTTAAAAAAAGATAAAGATCCCTCCCAGTTCAGTAGCTATCGTCCCATCTCCTTACTTTGTTCTGATGTCAAATTATTAGCTAAAGTTTTACCAAGACGTTTGGAGACTGTTCTCCCAGCTATAATTTCACCAGACCAAACAGGTTTTATTAAAAATAGACACTCCTTTCATAATATTAGACTCCTTTTGAATATTCTCTTCTTCAAATGCATCTCCAGAATTAGTTATTTCTATGGATGCCGAAAAGGCATTTAATAGAGTCGAGTGGAGGTATCTGCTTTACACACTGAAGAAATTTGGGTTTCCTGATCAAATTATAGCTTTAATTAGACTTTTATACACATCTCCGATGGCCTGTGTCCGAACAAATAACAACTATTCTAATTATTTTTCACTTGGCCGTGGTACCACAAGGCTGCCCACTCTCCCCTTTACTATTTGCAATAGCCATTGAGCCATTGGCAATTGCTTTAAGAGCCAGTGGAATGGCTGGCATACAGAGGGGGGAGTTGAAGCACAAACTTTCTTTATACGCAGATGATCTTTTGTTATACGTGTCTGACCCTTTTACCTCTATTCCCTTAGTGTTGAAACTGTTGGCAGACTTTGGCCATATATATATATATATATATATATATATAT
>CAIGQZ010034999.1:4489208-4502977 GCA_903798205.1 Danio tinwini | reverse complement strand
TGTGTGTGTGTGTGTGTGTGTGTGTGTGTGTGTGTGTGTGTGTGTGTGCGCCTGTATGCATGTGTGTATAAAACTCTTACACATGTATATCTTTGAGCGCTGATATAGAAAGAAAAGCTACTGTATATAGCGCTTCATTTTTACATGCAATCTGACTTTCACATTCTCTGTTCGTTACCTCACTCAGGACATGCATTAGGGCTTCCCTTACTGTAATACACCTAAAACATGGATTGCTGTAAAACTTGTCAATGGCAAAGCATTGTCTCTTAATTGAGGAGTAATGGGGAAAGAGTTGATGCTGTGGGTAATGTAGATGTAGATGTGTGATTGTAAACATCTTCATGGAGTCTTTAAAGAAAGTGTAGGATTATTGGAGTTATTGTCTCCTTGAATGAACCGATTCTGAACTGCCTGAAACAGGTCGTCAGTAATTTCAGCCTTTAGGCCCTGTCACACTGAGCACAATGCAGTATGGCGAGGTGAATCGCAGACAGACTGCTTTCACACTGAACATGAAACGTTTGATTGCCTATGGCAAATTCATGGCGAGGTGGCGCTGACCACAAGAATGCTTTTTTTGGCAGTCTGCCCACTACAATACACATCCTGATCTTCTCTCTCTCTCTCTTTTTTCTTCCCTTCCCCTAATGTATGCTTGTATGTATGCAGTTTGGTTGTTTTTTTACCTCGTCCACTGCAACACAGACAACAGTATATTAAGATTTGGCTCTGTTTCAGAAACACAAATGATTTATCATGTTTATTAAATTTAACATCACATTTTCTATGCAGTTTCTTGCTGGATAATGGGAATTGAGCTACCAGTGTGTGTTATGTTATTTAACAGATTTATTTATCTATGTACAGTGGGGAAAATAAGTATTGAACACTTCATGTTTTTTCCTGGGAATAATATTTTTAAAGTTGCTGTTGACATGAAGTTAAACCAGATTTTGGTAAAAACCCAAACAATGGAAACATAAAACTAGAACAAAACAAATCTGAAAAATGAGTTCTGTGTAATAACAATAAAATTACACGAGGAGAAAGTACTGAACTACTGAAACGTATTACTTTATATAAAAGGCTTTTTTGGTGTTGGCAGGTTAAAGACGCCTCTCATATGGAGAACAAAGTCACATTCGTTGCTCTGGTGTTATTTTTATCACAGACGTCAACAGAGTGCAAAAATCTTGATGATTCTGTGGGTCTCGTCTATCAAATCTGATCTTTATTTTGGATTTTCTATTGGATTCAAGTCAGGTGATTGGCTAAGCCATTCCACAGCTTGATTTTTCTTTCTCTGAAAGCATTTGAGAGTTTCCTTGGCTGTGTTTTGGATCATTGTCTTGCTGAAATGTCCATCCTGGTTTCATCTTCATCATCCTGATAATGTTGGATTGAAGCAGCTAATATTTATTTACACTAAAGGAAGGGCAGAGGGTTGCTAAAGAACTACTGAGAGATATTAGCTGCTGTTTGGGCTTCCAGTGCCTTTCTACACTGCCCTTTCTTCAAGTGTTCAATACTTTTTTTCCTGCGTCATTTCATTTTATTATGCAGAACTTTTCAAGTCAACGGCAACTTTAACAATATGTTTTTTGAGAAAACAGGTGATGTGTTCAATACTTTCTCAGCTCTATATATTTTTTCCCTTTACACAATAATCAAATTTCAAATTCCTAAAAATATCATTAAAAGACATTGCACATTGTACCAGACATTTCGTTGCATGTTTCAGATAACAAATCCATTAGAGAGCGCTGTCTACATTTTTGCGAATCTGAAATGTGTCATTTATGGTATGTTTTGTTCAGCGTCATGCTAGTTACTGAAAAATAGTAACTAGTTACAGTTACTAGTTACTTCATTCAAAAAGTAACTTAATCACTTCATCGATTACTTACAACAAAAAGTAATGCATTACTGTTAAAAGTACTTTTTTATTTACTTTTCCATAGAACATTTTTAATGCTTGCATTAATGCCACTTAAGTGCTGCATGGAAAATACACTGTTGATCAACTTCACAGTTTGAATTTATTTGCATTCTCACAACTAAAACACAAGACAAACTTAAATAAAGGCATTTTTTGAACACTAATTTATTTAAGTCAGACCAGCAGCACAAAAATAAAAAATATCACATGGTGATAAACCAGCTGAAGAATATGTTGAGAAACAAAAAAAAGCCAAAGCTAAAGTTGTTCCAATGTCATAAAAGTTTGTATTTAACCCCTAAACATGTACCTTCACAGCTCAAGAATGAAAACAACTAGCAACAAAATGCAACAAACACAAAGACTTTATTAAATAAACTTATGAAAGTAATCTGAATTGTCATTCAGAATCAATTTGATGAAACTCAGCACCAAAAAAACTTACAACCGTAAATTTGATGCATTTTTAAACAAAACAAAAACATAACAGCTGCTCAAAAATAAAATCTATGAGCAATTTTCAAACTAACCACAAATTAAACATGGTACATCAACAACTTATGGAAAGTAAGCTGTGTATATTCAAAGCAACATCTGCTGTTGTATAACCGCTATAAAATATGTAAAACAATAAAAAAAAAAATCACAGAATTTTTTTCTGAGCAATACAACACTATACATTTTAAATACTGTGTTCTGAAATATAACAGAAATGTGTCACTGTGTCTACTTAACTAATCAATTTTGTTATACAGATAACAAATGTGTGCTTATTTATTTGAAACAACAAACATAGTAGTATTATTAGTAGTAATTAATCGGCCTACCTTGCATGCATTCGGTCTCTCTCGCGTGCACACTTGGCCTACCTTGCTTGCGCACACTGTCTACCTCACATGCATTCAGTCTCGATCTCGTGCATTTGGCCTCTCTCGCGCACACCTTGTCTCTCTGCTTTCGCTTTTGTCCAGTCTGAAGCCTCGTACACAACGCGTCTTACAGGTAATGTCTAGATCAGATACGCGGCTAGCCAGAAGTGCAATATGCACATTAATATAGCAGCATTTTTTTTTATCACACTGTATAACAATAATTAATATTTTTACAGTACTGTGACGGTTGGGGTGGGGGTAGGCATAAAAAAAATCTAATTTATTGGGTGATTTAATAGATACAGTAGCATAAAGAATACTCGATATTACTCTGTATAACTACTGTTTTTACATTACTGTAACGGTTAAGTTTAGGGTAGGGGTAGACGTTAATAAAATACAATAAGTGGGAAATTTAATAAATAATATAAATAATTCTTGTTAACTTGGCGCAACCATATCTGATCTAGCAACAACCTTCTTTACAGTGGTTGGTTGGCATTCACCAATACCACAATGCATTGCCGCTGTTAACAGGAAGATGTAGGCTAGATTGCAGCAAAAACTAATTTATTTACCATGTAATGCACAAACGCATCATATAGTAATGATAACTGAGTATTGTTATAGTATGTTACAGTATTATTTACTGTCAAAAGTAATGCCGTTACAGTAACGCATTACTAGTAACGCGTTATTGCCCAACACTGGTTTTGTTGTACATTTTTACATGCCCATGAGAAGGCGAGGCTTGTCATACAGATCACCTAGTAAACCACTGACCTAAACCCAACCAATAGTGTTTTCAAAATCAAACAAAAAAAAAGAAAGAGAGACAACGTTTTGAGGTAGATGGTGAGGCAAGTGTACTTGATTACAAACTGTAGACATTAAGTTGTTTTGTGGTATTTATTTGGTTGAACTTCATGAAAACGTTTATTTGTCAACAATGTCTTTGTAAATATCATTAGTTCAAAAGTTGCTGACATCATACTGCCCCATAGCGTTAATTTTTATGAACTTTTTTTTTGGAAGTTTCACTATGCAGGTTGAATTGTTTACTGTAGAGTTCCAGCATCAAAATCGAAGAAGCATAGATCAAGGTCTCATAATTCAATTTGTAAAAGTAAAAGACCAAAAAAAAGTGTGAGGTTTTAACATATTTGCATTTTTGCCAGTTTATGGTCTTCATTGGCTTTCCGTAAACCGTTACTACTTTATCTGACATTTGTTCAAACACTGTAATTGCAGCAGAGGCTTGGCAAAATTTGGTTTGTGCTTTTGTAGTTTCGAAAATATGTTGACATACTGTACACTACCTGACAAAAGTCTTGTCGTCTATCCCAGTTGTAGGAGCAACAAATATTACCTTGACTTCGCTGATCATTTGGAAAAGTGGCAGAAGATAAAAATTTCTGATGAATATCTGTTGAACTGCATCCCAATCATCACAAATACTGCAGAAGACCTATTGGAACCCGCATGGACACAAGATTCTCACAGAAATCAGTCAAGTTTGGTGAAGGAAAAATCATGGTTTTGGTTTACATTCAGTTTGAGGTGTGTGAGAGATCTGCAGAGTGGATGGCAACATCAACAGCCTGAGGTATCAAGACAATTGTGCTGCCCATTACATTATAAGCCACAGGAGAGGGCAAATTCTTCAGCAGGATAGCGCTCCTCATACTTTATCCTCCACATCAAAGTTCCTGAAACCAAAGAAGGTCAAGGTGCTTCAGCATTAGCCAGCCCAGTCAACAGAAATTAACATTATTGAGCATGTCTGGGGTAAGACGGAGGCATTGAAGATGAATCCAAAGATTCTTGATGAACTCTGGAAGTCCTGCAAGAACGTTTTCTTAGCCATTCCTGATGACTTTATTAATAAGTTATTTGATTCATTGTAGAGATGTATGGATGCAGTCCTCCAAGCTCATGGGAGTCATACACAATATTAATTCTTTCTCCACTGCACCATTACTTTATATTCCATACTGCACATTATTTCTGTTAAGAAACAAGACCTTTGTCTAAGCAAAGTCAGACCTTACTGTCAAATCAAGGCATGATCATATTTTATTTTAGCAAAATGAGCGTACTCTAGAGGCCTTTACCTTTCATATAAGCCACTTCTGATACCAAATGATCAACTAGAGTCAAGTTATTATTTGTTGTTCCGAAAAACTAAAGCGACAAGACTTTTGTCAGGTAGTGTATAATTGATATAATTCCCATTTCTGACACATACAGTAGGCTGCAAACCAGTCACAAATTGGACTGGGCCTTCTTACCAATCAGTTCAGGGAGTTTAGATAGACCATAATTGAACGAATCATTTCAGACACTCAGAGAGAAGGAAAATATGTACTGTATGATTTTTTGACCTTGTATGAATGTAAAGCCATTGTAGGTTTCAAATGAACAACTTAGCATACCGGGGCACTTTACAAAGATACAGTTGTTATGAACGTTTCTGGTCAAGCTGAATTTGTGATATATGAAGGATTGTCATTATTCTTCAAAAAAGGCAATATAATGTTAAAGCTTTTTACAGCCTTATGCTATAATATTGCCTGTGAAATTGAATAGGGAGCCACAAAACAGTGTGTGAAATAACCCTTAGTCTCTTTTCACAGCTTTGATTTATCAGACAGGAATTCCTTCTTCGACAGCAAAACCAGGAGCTCTATAGTAAGTACCAGTCTCTTTTAGAAAAGTGTTTTGCCTAAATCCAGCCATGGACGATTTAATGCCCGATGTCATTTATCCCTTGATTTGATTACCAAAAGGCCTTTGTGCCTCCACACCAAAATGTCAGTGACGTCAAAGTTGTTCTTTTCCTGGACAATAATTGTAGTCACTTGATCTGTCAGCTGCCTCTTACAATGCCTTTCAACTGCAAATTGTTTTCAGCAGCGTTTATTTATTTCTGCTATTTTAGTTCTCTTAAAGCTATCACAATGCAAAAAATGCTTTCCTTACTTAGAGTTTTTGTCTTGTTTCTAGTCCAAATATCTCAATTCTTAAATCAAGAAGCATTTTCTAGACAAGCAAAACATATTACACTACTCACAATAAGCTAGGGATATTGTTATTTACATGAGTGCTTTATCTATTTGCTCGATCTATAATTTTAAGGAAATAAGTAAAAGTTACCTTTGGTGTTACAGTTTTTCTCAGTGGCTTTGGTGCATTTCTCACAACACATTTTACATTTGCACAACAGTTAATGCATTTCTCAAAACAATTAGTACACACTGCATAACCTGGTTGATAACCTGAAATAGCGTGTCACTTGCTCGAAATGGATAGCTCATTCCTCAAAAGCAAGTATTGATGTCAATGAAAGTGTCAGTGTCATCAAGATGAAAAGTCCTGACACCATTGTTTATGAACAAGATAGTCAAATGGCTATCTTGGCTATCATTATGACAGTTTACTCTACATTTTTTCCAATGCAAAAAATTTTGGTGACGCTTCCTGAAAATGTTTAAGACAGCACTTTATACTATTTGCACAGCCATTTGAAAACCACAGTAAAGTTAGACATCACTGCATTTAGTGAGGTATGAGAGTACAAGACACTGAATATGTATGTTTCACATTTGTACTGCATATGCTCTTTACAATTCTAATTTATTCACAGAATTGTGTAAAAGAATAAATACAACCTTACTTACAACAGACTTACTTACTTACCCAAACTTTCTTTGGGTAGAGCTGTGCACAACTGTAAACAATATTGCAGTACATATTGAAACTGAACCTACAACATGCATGGGTCTGTAAATCATTCACAAAATTGTTAAATTTGGAAGACATTTTCAGAAAAATAAAAAATAATAATTTTTTTTATAAAATTAGCTTGACAGATTTTGACAACTAGTTCAACATTTTTGTATGTAATGACTCAAGTAATGAAATGAGGACTATTAGTTTTATATGGAATGACTATTCAGCATTCACAAGTTTAGTTAATTTTGACTGACATGACATAAGTAAATGATGTTATAAAACAGCAGAGAGTTGTATGAAAGCAATTGATGCATGTCCAAAAGCATTTGCAATTTGTTGGAAGGAATGAGAAACTGCTACTATGATGTGCACAAATGACTAGTTGTTTTGAGAAATGCATTAACTGTTGTGTAAATGTGAACAGTGTTGTGTGAAATGCACCAAATCAACTGAGAAAAACTGTGATAATCATGTATGAGAAGAAACACCATTTTCATTAGTTTAATATTTATTACCCCAAATAACAAAAATTTACGGTGTCAGTGGCGGGTGTTTCCACCGTTTGCCACAGTGACAGCTTTACATCGACGTCTCATGCTCCTCACTAGCCCCATGATGTTATTCTGAGGCAATGCGTTTCACTCTTCCACAAGTACTACACGCAGTTCTGCCAGGTCATGTTATTAATCAAGGGTTGCCACAGTGGAATGAACCACCAACTTATCCAGCATATGTTTTACGCAGCGGATACCCTTCTAGCTGCAACCCATCACTGGGAAACATCCATACACACCCATTCACACACATACACTACAGACAATTTAGCTTACCCAATTTACCTAAGGAAACCAGAGCACCTAGAGGAAACCCACGCGAACACGGGGAGAACATGCAAATTCTGCACAGAAACTGACCCAGCTGAGGCTCAAACCAGCAGCCTTTCCTGATGTGAGGTGATCGTGCCACTGTGACGCCCACTGAGCCGTCTACAATAAGCAAATCTGTTTTGCCCTGACTGGCCATGCCTGTCCAGACTGTTGTACCTCTCCCACCAAAGCAAACCCTGGAAACCATGTTGACCTCAGCGTATTGCTCACCTCACCTTCTCCAGCAAGAACCTTTTCTGTGCAAGGTGACCCAACACTCATCAGTGAACAGGATGGTAGACCACTGCTGCATTGTCCAGGTCACATGGTCTTGTGCCCACTGCAAACATTCACGGCAGTGTCTTGGTGTCAGTGGAGTCACCTTCAACAGTCGTCTGGCTTTCAAGCCAAAGTGGTGGAGTTGTTTACGGTTTGGTTTGTCTGGAAACCCTAGTACCCCTCACATCTTGTAAACAGGCCTGCAGCTGTGTGGCAGTTGCATAAAGATGTCTGAGTGCGTAGGTCCTTAGGTACTGGTCATCATAGGCCTGTCACTCGTGGGGCTCCACTCCTAAGTCTGCCATGAACTCTGCCAGTAGTTCTGTGTCTTATTGCAAGTCTGCTGATGACACTTTAAGGGTGCTTTCACATTTGTGGTTCGGTTCATTTTGTCCAGATCAAGGGCAACAATTGATGCATTATAGCATTTTTCTGCCATCTTTGGGTCCTTTTCACACACCACACTGATTGTTTTTGGTACGAACCAGTTGAAAATAACCAAAATGCAGTCATGTGACAAAATCCACATCACTCATTGGCCAGATGTTATTGAATGCATTTCCTAAACTGCTTTTCGATTGGTCCGAATTAACATGCGGGAAAATGCTAATGGATCTCCTGCAAGTAAACAAACCGGCAGACACAAAATTACGCTTTTTACTATGGAGGGATGACTGCGCTGGCTAATTGTATCCCTAGTCCATATAGTTTGTATACATCACTTTAGACAAACTATACATTTCGAGAAAGAAGCACGGCTGTGGCTGGAAAACAATGTTTTAATATATTGCAAACGGCGAAAGCACATCGCAAGTCACTTCAGGAGGAGGCGTGAATTAATTTAGCTAAACTGCGACAATCATCTTCCTGAAATATTCCCAACGATCCATCAGGTAATGTTTTTCCCTCTTTCTCTATCTCTCTGTTTAAAATTGTTGGTAAAGCGCTGTCAACAAATATTTTTTCTCCATACCCCATAATTCACAGCGCATTGGACTACGGCAGCTGGATTAGTCCAAAAAGGCACAATACTTTTTTGTGGTTGGGAGTTTTAGTTCAAATCATGTTCTCACCACAAATGAACCACTCCAGGGTTCGTTTGAAAGCGTACCGAGACCAACTCTTCAAGAAGGTATGCTTTTTTGGTCCGCTTTTGGTGTGCACTCGAGTTCGATTGCTACATTCATACCTGCCCAAATGAACGGCACCAAGGGGGAAAACGAACTCTAGTGCCATTTCAAACTAACTAATAAAGGTAGGTGTGAAAGTACCCTAAGGCACACCAAGTTCACAAGCAACATCTAACTGCCTGCCACCAACTCATAGGCGCACCATGGCCAGGTGGCACTGCTTATCTCTAATGACGTCCTGTATTCATGGCTGTTTGAATGATAAACTTGGAATGACTTACTGACAATACCATTTTATACTCACAGAATGTTGAAATTGGTGCCACATTGAAAAGGGTGGTCTTTTGGTATTGGCTCCAATATAAGGCACACCTGTACACAATAAAACCATTACATGGAAACACAAAACAAAGTGTCTATCACCCCAATACAAATGCTTCCTTATGCCAAAATGTCTGAGGTGAAACAAACACCGTACAGTATGTGTGACATCCACTGAGTCTCTCACAATATCCCTTATTTATTGTGAGTATATTGTTTTCAGAAATGATGAAGTCAGTTTTTCCTTTAAAAAGCTAAATAATGTTTTTGATTGTAAACTGGCAGATTATTTTGTTTTGAGTAAAAGCTAACTTAATTATGACATTTATTTCTGAAAACAAGACAAATATTGTTTGCTTGTCTTGAAAATGCTTCTTGATTATACGAATTTTGAGATATTTTGACTAGAAACAAAACAAAAACTAAGTAAAAAGCATTTTTGCAGATCTATGGTTGGGTTTTGCCATTGAGGTTACAAGTTTAGGGTCAGGAATAATATTTTTAAATCATCTTCACTTGTGATTATCTTTATTAATCTATTAATACTCATTAACAGGTGTATGAGATTTTAAAACGAACAAAATGCACACGGGCGAAGTATGTCATGGGTAAGTTTCATCTTGTTACATTTGCCATGCAAACTAATACATAATTGACCTGAAACCCCATCAATCATGTTGTTTGGTTGCATTTTATTTATCGTTGTCCTTTTTCCATGCACTAACTCTGACACGAGGAAGTCATGGCGGTGGCTAAACAAACTATAAGGATTATGGGATTGAGGTTCGAGTTTACAAAACCAAACAAGTACAATCAGCTTTGTTGAAACAATGTTTGTTATCATCAACTTTCTATTATAACTCAGGCTTTGATCCTGAGTTCATGGAGTGCGTGAAGCATGTGATAGTGGGACATTAGTAGCAAATAGCCAATCATATGCCTTAAAATATAAAGATACTGTGATTTTGACTTATCACAAAAGAAGTTGGCACAATTTACAAGCAAAGTTTAAAAATACCCAAAATTTAAAGTCTTTGTAAAATCAATTTGCAATGTTAATCTTTATTCATGCATTGTTATTCTTCAGGTAATTCATGCAAGTTAATCCACTGGAGAAAAAAAAGTGTGTTTTGGTAATCCTCAAAGTTTGCTTCCACATTTGGAATGGCGGTCTTTCTCTTTTAGTGTTAGTTTGACTGCTTCAGCCACAATATTCTTAACCATGCCCCTCCTGGATAGTTAGCTATAAGGCATGATGGACCCCGAAAGAAAAGAAAGCCCTGTCCCCTCAATATTGTTTCAGTTGGAAGTATGTCAACATACTAAAAAAAAGTTGGTTTGTATTGATTTTGTATTGTATTGATGGATTTTATATTGATAATATTTATACAGAGACTTAAAAATCTAAGCTGAAAAGGTCTTTAAAAAAGCTTTTAACTACTGCTAAGAATAAAGCTTATTCATATTTTAGCTATCTGTTTATTTTTCAAAATTTTAATTGATTAATAGATCATGAATATTATAATTCTAAAAAAATTGAAATAATTATAATAATAGGCTTCGCTAATGTCAGATTATTTTTGTACACGATTTCAGACTCGATCAGAATCGGACGTTACCTCCCGATCAGGACTCGAATATATATAGTTTAAGTCAGTATATATATCAGTTTAAGTCAGAATTATTAGCCCTCTTTGAATTTTTTTTTTGTTAAATGTTTACAAAATGATGTTTAACAGAGCAAAGAAATTTTCACAGTATGTCTGATAATACTTTTTTTTAAAGAACGTCTTATTTGTTTTATTACTGCTAGAATAAAAGCAGTTTTTAATTTTTTATGAACCATTTTAAGGTCAAAATTATTAGCCCCTTCAAGCTATTTTTTTTTCGACTGTCTACAGAACAAACCTGCCTAGTTAACCTAATTAACCTAGTTAAGGCTTTAAATGTCACTTTAAGCTGTATAGAAGTGTCTTGGAAAAACAAGTAAAATCTAGTATCTAGTAAAATATTATTTACTGTCATATATTTACTGTTTATTTTACACATCTATAGTTATGCGGTGGCACAGAGTTAAACCTCTTTCTTGACTTCACACAGAAAAAGCAACATGTGTGGCATAACATCACTTTGTTACTGAATAAAATCATAGTAAATGGGGCTTATGTCTGTGTCTGGAGTGAAGAGATGTCACGCTGCTTTTCAGTGTAGTGGATTTTTTCAATTTACAACATGCCAAGCCTTACCGCCATTTGATTGGATCCCAATCGTCCACTCATGGACTGCAGGCTTTAAATTAGATGAAATGCTTAGGAACCACAAAAAACATGTGCTGTGACATGTGATGTCCAATGTAATGGACACATGGTTTAAGCTACTGATTGATCAAACCCTGGTACACAGATATGTCTTCAGTGGTTATTCAGTATTGAAAAAAAGACACCAGTGCCAAATAATCTTGAAAGATGCATTGACTGACTCAAGTGATTTGCACACTTAATCTCTTTATCTCGCTTTGTCCGTCTGTCTAATTACTGCATTGATAACTGCATTAGTCTGCTGTCGATGGCTCAAGTATCTAAAATGGAATTATCCACATACGCTTTGGATGAAATGCATAATAAATTAATCCTACACACAAGAGAAAAAGAAACTGATGAAACGTCTTGAAACAAATCATCTGAATTGTGCAAGATAACTATAGTATAAAAGGTGTAACTGACTTTTGCCTATTGAATTATTATAAAATCATGCATTTGAAATTTGTATAATTGCATTAATGATGGCATCTTATTAGACAGTGAAATCATATGAACTGAATGTCAGCCACACATTTTTATATCTGAGATTGGTTGATTGGATTGTTGAAGTGTTTTGCGTTTTGCAAAGCTCAACATGAAGAGTTTAATTCATCTTGTGTTCACAGGAATCATCAGTCTACTGGGCAACGGTATCTACACTTCAGCTTACCCTTTGCATGATGTGAGTTATGTTTAACGTTTTAAAATATGTACAAAGATCTTTCTACTTCTGTCTACTAAATATTTCTTTGTCAGTTAATTGAATTATTGTAATTACAGGGTGATATTGATGATGTCCAGGCTGAAGTAAATGACAGAAAGGTAATAGCAATTATTATAGTCATTTTCAGACTACATTGTCAGCATTTTACAAAGGCATTAAGTTAAAGTTCTCCTGAAAAGCAAAATTTTGATTTTTGTGGTTGTAGGTATGAATTATGGTTATCTGTAAAACTCAAAAAGCATAATTTGCATTTACAATACATAGAAACCTCCAAAACTTGCAATATCTCACTTCATATTGATCAGTTTTATTATACCATGATCATGCTTTTCAGCTTGTCATCTGATCTAACCAATCAAATGATCTTTAGTATTTGAAATGTCCTGCCCCAACACTATAAATACTGTAGACAATAAAGCTGTCATGGAAGCAACCTGGACATTGATTGAGTTGACCAAATGTCCTGGAATGAATCCTTCCTGTGCTATATTTTGTTCTGTACAGCATTTTCAAGTTTTACATGTACATACTTAATGGTCATAAGCCTAGATATGATGACAGTTGAACTAGGCCATGGCCTCTGCTGCCCAATGGCAATTACATTTGAGTTTTGATGCTCTGGTGTTCCTATTTGTGACCAGCTCCTGTCTTGAATTAACTGAAAAAGCTTCTGGAAATGGAAAACTTGTCTTGAAATGATTTTGTAAAAAGAGTGGGAACCCTGAATTAGACAGGTTTAGTATTACTATTAGACTGTGATTGACATGAGCCAATGTGCTTTTAACTCATTGGGCCCTATCATATACGACGCAAGTGTTTTTTGCTAGTTTGAGGCCAGTGCAGATATTATTTTCCTGTCTTGCACCATGTTGTTTAAATAACGAATGCATTTGTGCCCCCACTGAAAAGAAGGCATGTTAAGGAGCACTGGTGGCACACATTGCCATTTTAAGGCAACTGAAATAGACTACTTGTCTAAATTTTGGTCAATAGTTTTACTCGCTTTATATATATATATATATATATATATTTAAGCTGAATACTACTTTCTTGCAAAATAACTAGTAAGTTATTATCCACATATTGTCATCATGGCAAATAAATTAGTTATTAAAAATATTATGCTTAAATCTAGTGGGCCTCAGTGATCCTGCAGGTGGGCTGTGAGATTGAAATTAAAATTAACTTAAATATTATACTGTAATTATTTGATTTCATTATTAAATATGTCATATTAAAATGATCAAAGTAAAGGCATTTCCCGTTTTCTGTGATTGAATAAGCTAATTTAGACTAACTCTTAAATGCAGACTTTGGTTTAAATTTCCAACTGCTGCGCATCAACTAGGACTACGCCCTCAGTTGTTTAAATCAAATTCACAAACTATGCATGCTTGCTTTGTGTGAACACTTTAAAATATCCGCATACTTGTCCAAATTAACATCCTGCGAGTGTTTTATTACGGACGCGCATCCATACAGTAGGATCCAGCAAGACTTTGTGGTGTTTCAGTTAACCGTTCCTGTCAGCGAACTCTAAAAATGTCCAGCAACAAACCCAACTGCCTTCAGATCGATGTGTTTCAACACATATATATAT
>CAIGQZ010034999.1:4455733-4484208 GCA_903798205.1 Danio tinwini | reverse complement strand
GTGCTATATATATATATATATAGTTCAGGGGTTTTTTTTATAAAATGGTGCAAAAAATAGAAGGCAAAAGAAATGTTTGGCTAATAAATAAAGCTTTAAAATAAGCATTTTCTCTAGACAATCAGTTTCAGAGAAGGTGGACCTCCAAGTGAAAAAGGTTGAGAATCTCTGCTTTAGAGATCATTCTTATAGGCTGATTTGCAGTGTATTTCTAAAGTTTAATGAAGCATACCAAAATAGTTTTCTTTTATAGCCTTTTAAGTATTTTGGTGTTTTGGATTATAACCAAAAACAGCAGCTTAAATTGTAACCTGAGTGACAGGCAGTAATGAAGCCATAATTTAGAGCGTTTATTATGGGCCAGATGGAATGAGGGTTCCTGCATTGACATGATAAATTGTTCTGTTTAGGCCAATGTTCCCCATCTATAGTGCAGAGAGTTGTTATTGTTGCATTCTTTCTCAAAAACGAGTTCTGCTTCACCTGTTTAGGTGCTTCTATGGCACACTCTTAAGACTGAATGTCACATCGACCACTTGAGATATAATTAAACCATATAGATGTACTCCAGAATGGGGAGACCTCGCTCTGTACAGGAGACCTGCTGAGACTCTGGACTCGCCTGCAGCGAGATCCGAATAATCGGCAGGTCACCAAGGCAACAGGATCATTTCCCACTTCAGCCATCTGTGAGCCGCACTCCTGCAGGCTTACTCTCCAGTGCTAGTGCAGCCCTTCACCAGTAATTCATTACAGCTATTTACAAGGACTGGAAAACAGTAAAAGTTTAGCTTTTGGAGAGATCTGCCAATTTGGGGCTTTTGTTGTGTTTATTATTGTTAGCCGTGATTCCATCTATATGCAAATTTATATTAAATCCTAGCATCTTTTGTAGATGTACAGAGATGCATTTCACAGTCCTAGTTTTCTAGAAATTGGAAAATATAATGCACAGTATGAACAGGAATATAAATATACACATTTACTTAAAAAATGTTTATCTTCGAACAATTTTTTATGAAATTGGAATTACATGAGGATGAATGGATGAATACAGAAGATTAAAAGTGCCATAGATGGCTTTGGTATAATACATAGTCTCAAACTCAATTCCTGGAGGGCCACAGCTCTGCATAGTTTAGCTCCAACCACCTCCAACTCACACCTGCTTAATAGTCTCAAGTAGTCTTGAAAACGTTGCTTATTTGAATCAGCTGTGTTTGATTAGGGTTGGAGCAAAACTGTGAAGAGCTGCAGCCCTCCAGGAATCGAGTTTGAGACCTATTATATAATATATTACATTGTTCTCTGATATCTACATAGTAGCTGTGTTCAAGGGGGGTGAAAATAAAGATGGCTGGACTGAAAAGTATTGACTGCATTCGGGTCTGTCATGAGAAAATATAAATAAAACATTTTGTCAGAAGTGGTTTTCTTATTTGGATTAAAGAAAAAGTAAGTTCAAAGTTCGAGAGAGAAGACTAAACCCAAACTTGCAAGAGCGAAAAAGCTACTGACACACCCGAACACAGTCAATCCTTTTTAGTCCAGCCGTCTTTATTTTCCCCTTAAAACATGCATAACATACACAGTAGGTATGTTGATTGGGTAAGTGCAAAAATTATCCGGAAACTGTTTTACACGCCCATTTAAAACTGT
The DNA here is from genome assembly GCA_903798205.1 of Danio tinwini. Taxonomy (NCBI): domain Eukaryota; kingdom Metazoa; phylum Chordata; class Actinopteri; order Cypriniformes; family Danionidae; genus Danio; species Danio tinwini. The sequence continues at coordinate 4,482,549 of CAIGQZ010034999.1, read as the reverse complement.
AGAATTGATCCCTAGAATGGGCAAGGTCTGATCTGACCATATTTGTAAGGTTTGTGTATATATATTTATTATAGGTGGGCATAGATTATTAATTTTTTTCTAGATTAATCTCACTGTAATCTTGGAATTAATCTAGATTAATCTAGATTAAAATGGCTCATTTGAATTCTGCCGAAGGCATTCAGAATATTTGTGCTTCCCAAAAAATGACTAAGAGCTTTATTTTAGCAATCTAGGTGCAAAGTCCAAAGGGCAGGGCGCAAAAGCATTAAGGCCGTGTCAGAATCCACTTTTGCTATTATAAGGACGGAAAAATTTGCTTTGCTCCACAGCGCATGGTCTAACAGGGTTGAGCTTATTCTCTTAATGAGTTATAGGTGTGTTTGAGAATAAACCAATCAGAGTTTTATCTCCCATTCCCTTTAAGAGTCAGTTGCGTCGCGCCATAGCGCATTTGCTATTTACATGGCGGACTTTCTAAGTGGAATAACTGAGCTCTTCACTAGCGAGAAAACAGTTAAACAGAGCATCTGCAGCTCGAGAATGAGAGAATGAGCCTCCTCATTCTCTTCTTTCACTTTCACTCTCTTCCGTAGATAAGGAAACATGTTGTACGCACAGACATCCATTAGCCTGCATAATTCATTTTGTTTGTTAAGCGCAAAGCTTAATTTGTTTCAATACTATTTCTAAATTTGGTTCTAATTTTCACCAAATGAATAAATGAACAATAATAACGAAGTGTGATCAAAAAACTTAACTTAAAAAAACTTTTAAAAAAGTTATATCCGAACACACATGCTATGCCCCTAATGGTCTAAAAGCTGACAGGTGGGCAAATCTAAGCTTGTTTTGAATAAAACAAATATAAATATGCAAATAATAAATAATACTATTACTACTAATAATAACATTATACAAAAGCAAATTGTCATGAATAAACTAAAAAAAGCCCGCCCGAGATGAAAGATAGTGGCCCGAGAGCCACTATGGAGGTAGTGGCTTTTAAATTTATGTACAAAGTAATCTTTTAAAAAATATTTTATTCCTTTAATTATTTTTCATTTGTAAAAATATTTGTGTATTGCTGTACATCCTGTGTGTATTAAGCAATGTGTAAGTGAGGTGCACAACTAACGTGCTCTGCGCTGGATTTTAGACCTCCTCTCAGGTGGTCTATTGTGCAGTCTATTTTAGTTCCTCAAAATAGCAATGCGCCTTAACACGCCTCCTTTTTTAGATCAGAAAGCCTATGGGTGCACATGAGAGCAAATGCATTTGCTATTTAAACAGCGTGGTGCAAAACATCAAAATGACACTTGTGTCGGCCTGAAACTAGCAAATAACATTTGCGTCACGCCTTGCACAACTCTTTAAATTGAGTTAAATGACAATCTTTTTATCTGAAGCGATAGAGGGTTTATTTTAGTGAGTAAGCTGTATTTATGCCACAAGAGTTACATAATTTGCTTATAGGTTGTGGTGAAGATGATGAAATCTAGACTAAATTATAATCATACTCGGTAAAAAAGGGGTCAACAGAGACGTATTTGGAGTTATGTTGAGTTTTTTGTGTATAATGTATATTAAAACATTCATTCATTCATTTATTTTCCTTCAGCTTAGTCCATGTATTTATTTTAAGGGTCACCACAGCAGAATGAATCACCAACTTATCCAGCATATGTTTTACACAGTGGATGCCTTTCCAGCTGCAACCCAGTACTGGAAAACATCCATACACACTCTCATATTCACATACACACTCGCACATGGAGGAAACACGAACACGGGGAGAACATGCAAACTTCACACAGAAATGCCAACTCGAGCTCAAACCAGCAACCTTCTTGCTGTGAGGCGACAGTGCTAACCACTGAGCCACCGTGTCGCCTATTTATATATATATACAAAGGGATAAATTATTATCAACCTCCACAGAAACCAGTGCGTTTTATAAAGTATCTATCAGCATCTTTCAGAAAAATTACAATAAGAGCTGAGTGATATGACAGGATGCATAAACGTAGATTAAACATTTCAATTCAGCAGTTTACATGTGTCTGTAGCCTCAATACAATAACTAAAAAAACTAACAAAATATACATTTAGAAAGAGATTATTTTTATAGACACTGAATAACTTTACATTCTCGTGCTTTTCCTTCTGATGCACTGTAAACATGGGGAGGCCCTGCACAACCTGCTTAACAGAATAAGAGTCCCACCTACATAGTAAGATTGCCAAAAGCATAGATAAACTAAGGCCCAATACCAATTCTACATCTTAGCCCTTCCCCTTACCCAATTCTTCCCCTTGTCCCAATTCCCTTTAGCTTGAAGGCGTAGGGCTAAGGGGAAGGGGTAGATAGCCCTTCGAACAGAGATATATTTTTAGGACCACACTCAAAACCAAGGGGTAAGAAAATTTCCCAGAATACACCAGACACAATTGCAGAATAGCAGCACCCGGAAGTAAGGAGTGTATATTTTTTATCATTATTACAAATTTTTACAACAAACAAGCATATGTTTTAATATATTCATAACCGCATTCATGTTTTACCGCCATGCTTTAAAAAAAAAAACGCTAAAATAAAAAACGCTAAATTTTACGATCCATAGTCCATAATAATAACTCTTGTATAGGAGTCACACAACATTCTGACACTCGATGACACTTGAACACCCTGTCAGAAAAGTATAGTGGCTGAGAATGGGCTTTTTACAGTGCCTGCTATAATGTTAATGTTGTTTTTGGTGTGTTTACATAGATGAATATGGCCACGGTGTAAATACGCAGTATAGTCACAAGCTTATTGCCACATTAGATCATTATGATAACATAATATATGCCTTCAGTGATTTCCTGAAGATAAATACCAGAAAATAACACAACTGAAATAACTACAGCAGTCGCGATCGTCTGATCTCATATGAAGCAAGAGATCGCGACGACATGATGACGTGTGCAGGTGCTGTAATGCTGTCCCATTTATTAGGGGTAAATTTTGAAGCCCTTCCCCTTCACACTCGGTTTTTAAGGGCCAAGGGGAAGGGGTGGGGGTGCAAAAATAGAATTGGGATTGGGACTAAATCTCACTAGCTGTTGTTGCCAATCAAACACTTCTTGGAGCGTGCATATTAATGATCCCGTGTGAGTTGTCACAATTAGTGTTTTGTTCCAATTGGTCTGTTTTTCACTGGAATTTTACACTTACTTGAATTTACATGAGACTGAGGAAACAATGGTGTTTGAGGCTCACGTATACTATTTCTATGTACTGAACTAGGGCTGCACGATATTGCAAAAAAAAATGATATTGCAATATTTTATTTATTCTGCAATTAAATATTGCGATATAAATACAGTTTCACAAGATCGATTGAATTGCTCTATTTGACGGTTTTCTGGGGAGTCCATGAGTATTCAGGTACAACAATGTAATAACCACAATGCAAAAAAAAAGCTTTTCTCGCTCTTAATAGTCTCGTTTCTATTTAATTATCTAAAACAGTGGTTCCCAACCCGGGGGTCGCAACCCCCAGTAGGGGTCGCTAATGTTTTTCAATGGGTCGCCAAGAGCACTCATGTTTTTTTTTTTTTTTTTGTTTGTTTTTTTAAGGAAATTACTTTCATTTATTAAATAACTCAATTCTGATTATTTGGGGGAAAAAACTAATATAGAAAAATAATACATTTTATTAACGTCGAGAATGTTACAGTGTATCGTGAGAGTGGGAACATAGGCCAGAGCTTACATTAGCAAACTTAAAAGAAGATGCATTTTTAAAAAATGTCAGCGTTAAAAAACTGGGTCGCTTGGAAAAAAGGTTGGGAACCACTGATCTAAAAGATCAAGTAAAAATGTTTTCAACTTCAGACGAAATATGTCAAAATTAAGAGTTTTTTCTTAAAACAAGTGCAATTATATAGATATTTTAATGTGGCCTATATGAGAATCTCCTGCTAATTCAAGTAATTAGTGTTTTTGTGATTACTTTAACTTTATGTATAGATATATGGACATTATATAACCTCAATATACATATTAAATACAATTCTGTAGCTCATGGTAAACTATAATTCAGACTCAACATTGCATATCTTGTGATGCATCTATTGTGAATGTGCACATTGCAAGATCAATGCTGAAACGATATATTGTGCAGCCCTATACTGAACTCTTATTATACTATGCCTAAGCATATAAATATTTTTATTATTAGCAGCTTAAATTTTGGCTTGAATGAACCCTTTAAATTAGTGAGAGTGAAATGAAATCAAAAGCTAATGTGTTGTCTGTCTGTTCGTCTTCCTCTGGGCTTCTTAGTTCACCATGCCCACATTCTCTGCATTTTTTTTTCAAATCTGCGGTGAGAACTTACCTGTGCTGAAATAAGGTTACATGACTTTTTCACTTGGTTTATTTTATAGAGTCAATTTGTCATGATGACTTGGCACCTTTCACTATCAGTAACATATAATTTCTTCTCTTTTTTTTATAATAAATGTTTTAAATTAGAGGTATATGTTATGCTAAATGAAGGTCTGGTACATTAATTGCTTTTTTTATTATTTAAAAGCTGTTTACTGAACAAATACTTTGAAAAAACATCTTTTATAATTGCACTTTTCCTAAGGATAACAAAATGTATGTAAAAAGCTCTATTACTTGCACATAAGTGTAATATTAAAGGCTAGAATCTACAGCAAAACCCAAACTATTCAATTCAATTAGTTTAGTTTTAGGTATAATAATCAACCAAGAAATAAGATAGATAGATAGATAGATAGATAGATAGATAGATAGATAGATAGATTACATAAAGATGTGGTTGTAACTATTAAATAACCATTTATAACATTTTGTCTCAAGCTCCCAAATATGCTGCTTAATAGTTATAAAGGTAGTAGTTTGGTTTATGCATTAGGCATAATTATTGAAGTATAATAAAGACATGCAGAAAATGTGATTTATAAGTACTAACAACCAGCCTATATCATAATTATAGACGGATAATAAATGTATAATTACATTTCTACTCCAGTTCATTGTTGAACAGTCTACGTAGTGACTTTCATTCACGGTAACACTTTATAATAACTACACACTATGAATCATTTATTAAGCATTAGCAAATAGAGAATTCATTATTTGTTAAGCATTTACTCTGCATTAATAAATGTTAGCAAGCGGTTTATAACTACAGATACAAAATCTGCTCTATTCTTGACTTATAAGTACATTTATAATGTGCTTAATGATTGTATTTTCATACTTTGTTAATGATTAATTTTAAGTATTGCATTATTTACAAACTAATTATTTAAGAATAGTTGGTGTTTTTTAAGATCAATCAGAATGCATAAGTAAATGATTAATAAACTATTCAAATTAACATTTATAATTATTATTATTCAGGCATATACTAATAGTTAATGTATGTTATTAAATGCTTTATTAACTCAACTCAACAGTTTTGTGACCTAATCTACACTGTAAAAAATGCAGGGTTAAAATATTTCAGAAGTTGAGTTAATAAAGCATTTATTAACATACATAGTAACCAGGGCTTGACATTAACTTTTTTGATCACCAGCCACTGTGGCTAGTAGTTTTCTAACATTACTAGCCACTCGCCATTTTCACTAGCCACAATTTAGTTGTTGAGAAATTTTATATGCATAATTTTATATTTTATATGCATAATTTCACTTTGACATGCTAAAATTACTTGATTTAGATTTGGTGGAATGTCCACATGCCTCCTAATTCATGGCACTTTTTGTGTATGTTGTGTATAATCTTGCTCAGTGAGCATGAGCACATGGGTCATGGTTTCATAATGTTGTATTACAATCAGTTTTTATTTCACAAGACTTTTCAGAGCTCAAAGTATTTACCTAATTGATCTCTAACCACACTAAAAATAATTAAATAATAATTTCTTAGCGACAAATTTTAAATAATGTGTCAAAACAAGCAAAATATAGCTGTATACTATACATTTTATTTAACAAAGCATTTCTTAAAAAAAAAAACAGTTAACACCAGTTATCTACACATAAATGCGAAATTAATATCCTATATCCTGTTTAAATAATGGTTAAAGCGAAAGCAACCAGAGCTGCTTACAAAAAAACCAATCTGGAGCTCTTGAAAGCAGCAGGTCTGTGAGTGCATGAACAACTTTTTGTCTAGTCTATTTGAAACAGAACCGATCACACCAGTTTTGTTTCCAGGGACGGTTGTTTCGAGCAAGGAAACTGGAAATCCTGTGGCGCGAGTGATTATCCTCTCATTCGGTAATCAACCAGCTTTTTTTGGCCGCACGAACTCGATTATATTTGTCAGTCATGCTGCTTCTCAATTTTAAGATCGCATTTGCATGATTATTGGGCCATCCTTATTGTTGAATCCTGCTTTTAAGAAAACTACAATTTAAAAATGATTGCCAACCAGCCAAAGTGGCTAGTGGAGGTGTCTGTCCAACCTGCCAGAGCTGAAATCTACCCGCATTTGGCTGGTTGGCGGGCGTTAATGTAAAGGCCTGATAGTAACCATTACTATATGCCTGAATAATAAGATATATAAATGTTGATTTGAATAGTTTATTAATCGTTTACTAACTCATTCTGAATGATTCTAAAAGCCACCAACTACTCTTAAATATTAATGATTAGTAAATAAGGCAATACTGAATTTAGTCATGAACAATTTATAAGTAATAAAGTATAAAAATACAATCATTAAACACATTATAAATGTGCTTTTAAGTCAAGAATACAGCATTTGTAGCTGTATTTATAAACTGCCTGCTAACGTTTATTAATCTACAGTTAATGCTTAACAGATAATTAATTAACTTTTTGCTAATGCTTAAGTTATTTATAGTGTGTAGTTATTATAAAGTGCTACCTTTACGGGGTAATATAGTATAACTATTTAGAGAAGTACACTTCCATAGAAATGTGGATGACTGAATGACTGGCTATGTGATGCTATGTGACTTTGTTTACAAGCTATTTTAGTCTTTTCTGCAATTGAATTACATGAGGCAGGTTCAGTCATGTTTATTTCGGGTGGCTAGCAGAGAGAGGAATGGTTATGTTCACTCAAGCTTTGTTGCTGTTTCAATGGAGGCATTTACAGCAATCCGTCAGGCCACCAAAATAGCATTACATTTTTTTCATGTCCTGATACAATTAATTAACTGAATTAGCATGAACTAAAAGAAGCATTAGAAATAAAAGATGAATGATATAATTAGAAGTTTCAAAATAAGTTGCACTCATATAGTCATTTGTAAACATGTGTATAGAACTGAGGGACCCATACTGAAAACAAATGTATTAAAAATTTTGTGGATTGAACATAAATGAAGTTGTCTCAATAAAATCTCCAGAATTGTGTTGTTTCCGCTTATTTTAATTAAGTAGTTTGAACAAGTAAAAAAAAAAAATTTTTTGAGCGTAGAATGTTTATCAGTTTTATATCTTCTAAACCCAAATTTGGTCTCCATTTTGGTGCATACTACCATACAGATGTCTTAAAAATGAACAATACTGATACTAACATCTAAAACACTTTATTTTAATTTCATGGGAGGTATAAAATCAACATCAAATGCACTGTCTGACAACCACAGCTAAACAACTCACTAAACATCTTTGGGATGTGCTGAAGAAGTAGTAAAGAATGCAATGAAGACCCAATCATAGACTCTTAAAAGCGACATATAATGAAAAACTAGATATACCTTGGCATAACTGAATAAGGAGAGGTATGTGCATATAAATTATATACATTGAGCCTCAAACACCAGTGTTTCCTCATTCTCATGTACAGTAAATCCTGTGAATGTAGAAAAACTGATAAACAAAACAACACCTGTGGCAATCCACGTGAAATCATAATTATGCACACTCTAGGGAGCTTTTAATTGGCCACAAGTTTTCCCAGGGAGATTACAACAATGATCATTTTTATCTTAAGAGAAATTAAACTTACTACACCTGTAAAAAATATGATCAATTAGTCATTATTTAGTTAATTGTAACTTATTAAACCAAGTTAATCTTGTTCTAACCTAATTTTACAAGTTAAGTGTAATGTGAAGTGGACGCTGACAAGGGTGGTGCGTATTTAAACGCTGGTTTATTGAACAGAGAATACGGATAAAATACGGGCAATTCCAGAGTTGTGGTCATATAACAGGCGGATGGTCAAAAGGCAGGCAGCATACAAGGTAAACAAATAAACACGGTGAGGGTCAAAACTGGCAAGGCAAGGAAAACGCATCGTAATGTTCACAATTCAGTATAAGAAGACTCAGCCAAGATGTGTGCGTGCGTGCGTGTGTGTGTGTGTGTGTGTCCGCGTTGCATTTTAAAGTCCATGTAATCAGTCCTTGACAATTCTTCGGCTGTGAGTGTGTGCACAATTGGCGGAATTCAGAACAGGTGCTTGTGAGCGGTGCATGACTGGATCTTGTAGTCCATATACTGGCGAATTTGTAGTTTTTTAGTGAACTGTGTGTTTACCAGCGATCTGCCAGGATTAGATCACTGGAAGTTGTGACATTTAAGAAAGCTGTTTTAAGTCATAGGGGTAATTTTGATTTAGCTTACAAAATCTAAAGCAACCAGTATTTTTTTACAGTGTATGTATGTTGTTGTTGTTGTTTTCTTTTTGTTTGTTTGTTTGTTTGTTTTTAAACGAAACAAGCAGGAAGACTGAAACCCATTGCGTGATATCTTTACATTGTTTTCTATATATTGCTAAGCAATATGACAACTCAGAAACATTTTTGAATTTTAAAAGCACTTCACGTCTATGGTGCGATGAACTTCAACTCAGGTGCTGTCCATTTCTTCTGATCATCCTTGAGATGGTTCTACATCTTCATTTAAGTCCTGTTGTGTTTGATTATACTGTTTGGACTTTATTAGGAAAGCTACACGCCTGACTATATAAAACCTTACAGCTCACAATGCATGTCAGAGCAAATGAGAATCATGAGGTTAAAACAACTGCCTGAAAAGACAGAATTGTGGCAAGGCACAGATACAAAACTTCCCGTACCCACTGTATATATATTTTGCATTAAACTCTGCAACTGCTCAACACATTTGCCTGTTTTTCTATTCACGTATGTTAGTGATAGTCGGGGAACTTAACATTCGGCTTAGAGTGGGAACCCTGTTGTTTACAACATTATTAGCTTTACATATACACCCTGAAGCACAAACTTGCTTTGCTTGTAAAAGTGAAGGATTGTTGCGACACTGAAGACTGGAGATCTTTATATATCTATATTGTACCTCCACCTTCACTACCTAATATAACTCTCGAATATTAAATCTCCAGACACACAGACTCAAAGTCATTACATTCAGAATTATTAACGTGTTTATAGAGACTGTTCATTTGTCCTTTCCATCAGTTATTTTGCCATTTCCATTAAAGCTCTAAGTGCACTCTCTCTGTCACGCTGCTTGAAGGGCATCATTGTTCCAAGATGTACACTGTATAATTTTAGTCCTGTGTTTGCAGATCTTATATGAAGAGTGGGCGAGTTACAGCATATTCTACAAGTATCAACCCATCGGACTGATCAGGTACAATCCTGACGGTGAATGCACTGCCAGAGACACAGTATCAAGTGTTTGCTTTAGGATTATCAGCTAGCAATGAGAGATTTTATAGAAATTATGATTTGCTTTACATCAGGCGTCAGATTGTCAAAAGCCTTAAGACAGGAAAGTGTTTAAAAGACACTCTATGAGCATCAGTCAGCAAAATGGGTGTGTTTTATTGGAATAATGCATCAATGCATCAATATTAATACATCAATGACACTGTCTGGATCTATGTTTTTATTATTTGTATAGAGTACACACCTCACAAATCTCTCATTTAAATCAATATTTTCTAAAGGAAGTTGTATAAATATTATATTTGTGCATATAGATTAGATTAGTCCGTATTGAAGCCAAATCTGGAGCTAATCTAACAAAATAACGTATGATAGTGGTCCAAAATGAGTACAATCAAATGTTTATAGTAGGGAAAATATTAAATGTAAAAAAAGCAAAACAAAACAAAACAATTTTGTTGAAATGTTGTAGTTTCTCTTTTTTTTTCAATATTTTGCATAGATTTAAATGTATTATCTTTCTGTTTCTAAAAATATTTGGTGGCTAAAATTCTATTTTAATAAATATACCTGGTTAATAAATCTGTTTCGTTCAAAAAAAATTATTTTAGTGAAAGGGAAAACAATTATTATACAAATAAAAAAGTCTGGAATTACTATCAGAAATGTAAATATTTGAAAATATTAGAATTTTATGTAATTGTTATTTTTAAAGGTTGTGTTAAAATTCAAATGATTCAAGTGACCTTAAAGACATTTAGAATGTTACAAGAGATTTTCTAAAATTAGTTTTAAGGCTTTATATTAACTACAAAAAACTGCTTTCTTATTGTATGTAGTTTCAAATGAAATTATTACTTAAGCCATGCTTTTTATTACTATTATTATTATTATTATTATTATTATTATTATTATTATTATTATTATTATTAATAATAATAATAATAATAATAATAGAGTGATTTCTGTAGGATCATGTGACTCTGAAGACTGGAGTAATGAAGTTAAAATCACTGGAATAAATTGTTAAATTAAATTATAAACTACTATTGAACAGTAATTTTATAGTGTAATAATATTCACAATTTTACAATTTGTACTGTATTTTTGCTGAAATAAATGCAGCCTTGGTGAGCAGGAGAAGCTTATTTTAAAACATTTAAAATCCTACTGACCTCAAACTTTTAACCGGTGGTGTAAATGAGAGAATCCTAGAAAATGTATTAATTTCTACAAAAATGTAAAGTTGTAAAAACTGTATTCAACGCAAGTAATAATAAGATTCATTGTAATTATCTTTTGAGCACCATTATTAATTGCTGATAAATGAGAATATTAATTTATTACTGATAAGCACTAAATCACTATATTCTATTTATTTCTGAAGGATCACGTAATACTGAAGATTGCTGAAATGTTATTCTTGCTATAACTTAAAGGAAATACATTTTAAAATATGCTGAAATAAAATAGTTATTTAAAATAGTTTCACAGTATTTCCTATAATATATTTTTCTTCTGACAAAAGTGGGATTTGTTTTATTTTAGAATAAAAGCAGTTGTTAATTTATTTTAAACCCATTTAAAGGTCAATATTATTAGCCCCTTTATGCTAATTTTGTTTGTGATTGTCTACAGAACAAACCATTGTTATACAATGACTTACCTAATTACCCTACGTTGCCTAATTAACCTAATTAAGCCATTAAATGTCACTTTAAGCTGAATACTAGTCTCTTGATTAATATCTAGTAAAATATTATGTACCATCATCATGGCAAAAATAAAATAAATCAGTTATTAGAAATGTTACTAAACTATTATGTTTAGAAATGTGTTGAAAAAAAAATCTTCTTTCCATTAAACAGAAATTGGGGAAAAAAAATATACAGGGGGGCTAATAATTCAGACATCAACTGTAGTTCATTAGACTTGACAATCCATTAACATTCAGGCTTAAAAAGAGGATGTATTTTACTGTATTGTAATTTGTAACAACTTTTGATTTACTCAATTGTTTATATTGCTCTGTTTGGGATTTCTTTGTTTCTCCCAGGAAGTATTTTGGTGAGAAAGTGGGCCTGTACTTCGCCTGGCTGGGTGTGTACACTCAGATGCTCATCCCAGCAGCCATTGTGGGTGTGATCGTCTTCCTGTACGGCTGCGCCACTGTGGACGACAACATCCCCAGGTCATTCTTATGGCGCTTTCACAAGTTATTAGGGGTTGCCACAGCAGAATGAACCGCCAACTATTCCAGCATATGTTTTATGCAGCGGATGCCCTTCCAGCCGCAACCCAGTACTGGGAAACACCCATACACTCTCACACTCACACACTATGGCCAATTTAGTTTATTCAATTCACCTATAGAGCATTTCTTTGACTGTGGGGGAAACCGGAGCACCCGGAGGAAACCCACGCCAACATGGGGAGAACATGCAGTACATAATAACCGGTTATGATTATTACTGAACCGATACCGAATTGTCTGCGTCTGCATCGCGGTGCACAGAAGAAACAATTAATTTTGACACCCCTAGTAGAAAGGCAGTAAAAGCCCAGACAGCAGCTGGAATCTCTCAGTAGTTCTTCAGTAACCTTCTGCCCTTCCTCAGTGTAAATGGATATTAGCTGCTTCAGTTCAACATCTACATAAGCAGGAGGATGAAAATGAAACCAGGGTGGACATTTCAGCAAGACAATGATCCAAAACACAGCCAAGGAAATTCTCCAATGCTTTCAGAGAAAGAAAATCAAGCTGTGAAATGGCCCAGCCAATCACCTGACTTGAATCCAATAGAAAATCCAAAATAAAAATCAGATTTGATAGACCAGACACAGAGAACCATCAAGATTTTTTACACTCTGTTGAAGTCTGTGAAAAATTCACACCGAGCAATGCATGTGACTTTATTCTCCATTTGAAAGGCGTCTTTAAGCTGCCGTCACAAAAAAAAAACATAAAGTATTAAATACATTTCAGTAGTTCAGTACTATCACCTTGTGTCATTTTATTGTTATTACACATAACTCATCTTTCAGATTTGTTTTGTTATATTTTTATGTTTGTATTGTTTGGGTTTTTACCAAAATCAGGTTTAATTCCATGTCAACAGCAACTTTAGAAATTTTATTACCAGGAAAAAAAACATGACATGTTCAATACTTATTTAAACAGACAGGTAGCAATCAAAAAAGTAGCATGTGGTTTAATGCTAGTAGGAGTTTATTGTTTATTGTTAATAGTTTATTGTTTATTGTTAATAGTTTATTGCTGAGGAGATCACATTCGGTGGAACAAGTGCTGATCATTATGACATTATCTGTACGAAACTATCAAACATTATCACAACTGTAGCGTAATTACACCGAAATGCAAGATAACGAAAATTGAAACACTGGCTAGGATGTACATTGACCTTGTTTTATTAATGCCGAGTTCAGACTGCATGATTTTAACTCTGATTTTGACTCATCGACAGGTTTTGAGAAATCACCGAAAAATGCCTGAAATCACAGGCCATTAAGTGCTCATTCACGTGAGTGACAATTACACCGTGTGAACGATCAAAGACGTGATCTGAAAGAATCGCCGATGAGTAGGCCCACACGGAATCTGCGCGCGCAGAATTCTGCAGATTTTCCACAGATTTTTAGCCCATCATTAATTCTGTTTATTTACTTGTGTAAATGTGTGTAAATCTATAATTTTTTTTCAATATTTTTTTTTATTTTACGTAATATTGACTAGTATGAAAATGTTCATATAATTTATGTACAATGCAGTTTGTACAGTAATATTTTCTGTCTTTTAGTAGATAATTATATGAGAGACTTGCTTTACCAAATAAGTGGATCTAATTGGATTTGCATTTTAAACATTAAATAAAAGTAAAAAAACAAAAAACATTATTTTTTATTTCACATATTAAGGTTTTAGTTATGATACTCCCAAAATAATTCCGCAGAAGTCTGAAGATTTTTACCAAAATTCTCAGCAGAAAGAGCAAAACACGTCAGCAGATTCCATCTGGCCCTGCCGAAGAGTCACCCACACGTCAGATATTTGGCATGCTAAATATCTGGAGCTGTCTGCGATTTTAAATCATACCGTGTGAAATGTGTTCTGATTGAAAATAACATCGGCGATCAGTCAATGAGATAGCAGCATCCACTAGTATGGTTACCTGCAGGCCAGCGAGACGTTGGGGGAGAAGTTAAAAGAGCTAATTTTTAGATTATTTGGACCCAAGAAATGGAGAAAAAAACTGCAGAAATTTGGCAGGAGCACCCGTGTCTGTTTGACATGTCATCTGAGCAAAACCACAGAAATGACTAATTCCCTTCAAACCCAGGTGAGCGAATATATGTACATTTTCTACTCCATTATAGCCTTCTTTCTCATTATGTAGTTAATATCAAAAGATATACTACGTGTTTTTAGTTTAGCGATTTTAAAGTCATACAGTGTGAAACCCCAACACAATCTCACGACAATTCATAACTTTTTGATTTAGTGGCTAATGCGTATGAATTCGTACAATCGAATTCGTACCATTTAGTACGATTTGCTCATCACCCAATGATGGTTGGTTTTGGGGCGGGCTTGGGTGCCATGCCTTCTTTTTAAAGTCTCAACTTGTACAAATTCACACGAATTAGCCACTAAACCAACAAAACGTAAAATACTTACGTTTCCTCGTTAGATCAGGCTGGAAACCCCCTGTCGCCGATCCATCTTGCAGTGTAAACAAAGCAGTGACAAAACACTAGCCCAGATAGTCATGCAGTGTGAAAACATCTGTGACACGACTACTTTGAAAATCATGCAGTCTGAACTTGGCATAAGTTTAGCAGTGGAAATCATGTTAGAATTCATAAACATTCATTAAACATTTATATAAATCATGTAGAGCGTAGATCTCAAACTCGATTCCTGGAGGGCCACAGCTCTGCACAGTTGTGCTCCAACCCTATCAAACACAGCTGGTCCAAATAATCGAGGTGTTCAAAAGAGTCATGAACACCTTCATTAGTTGGCTCAGCTGTGTTTGATCAGGGTTGGAGCAAAACTGTGCAGAGCTGTGGCCCTCCAGGAATCGAGTTTGAGACCCATTGATGTAGTAGAGCATAAGTTGTCCTTCATCATTCATGAACCCCCACATATTTCAGCATATGTTTTACACAGCAGATGTGCTTCCAGCCGCAACTCAGAATTGGGAAACACCCATACACACTTTTTCACACATACACACACACTCTTACACTACCGACAACTTAGCTTACCCAATTCACCTATAGCGCATGTCTTTGGACTGTGGGGAAACCGAGAGTAAACCCACACCAACACGGGGAGAACATGCAAACTCCACACTGAAATGCCAACTGACCCAGATGGGACTCAAACCAGTGACCTTCTTGCTGTGAGGCGACAGTGCTAACCACAGAACCAACATGTTGCCCTTAAATCTTAAGATGTTTCCTTAAATCCTAGCTATTAGTGAATATTTACCATGCGGCACCTCCCTCAACGGTTGACACCTTTTCAGCCAATTATCGCATTCAATTATGTCGAATTGGTTTGTGTCCCATAAAATTTTGATTGACACATTCTCATCTGTGCCATCAAATACATTCCACTGCCTCACACCCCTGGCAAACAAGTCCCGACAACATCTCGATAGAGTTGTGTACTGTTTCGTAATGGCTCTGAACTTTGTGAGAAGATTTTTAGCAAAGAAAGCCTAGCCATTTATGAAAGTAGTCGCTGCTGCACTTTGCAAGCAACGCAGGATGGATGTTGAGGCGCGTGGTAATTAGAGTTTAGAGTGGGCTTGAAATGGTGTGACTGTAATGGACGGTAATGTAGTGTATAATGAGAGTGACTCAGTGTTCCCTGCCAGCCTCACAGTGACATTTATTAATTTCACAGATGTCACTGCTGAAAACAAGCTGTTCTTAAACCTAGTGCGAAACCCACCTAGGCACAATTGAAAAGCAATATAGGCAGACTGCTGATTTGAAGTCTGTTTCTAAAGGATAGTCGTTTAATGAGGCTGTCTTTTAGATACATTTTTTTTTTTCTGGCAACACAATTTGCATAAAAAAAGACTGTCAGAGAAAGTAATTCCTAAAATGTGTTGCTGTAAGTATAGTGGAAAATATTAAATTTTTTATTCATTTATTTTTAAATTTAATTTAAATTTTTTTTGTATTTATTTTTAAATTTTATTATCTTTTATTTTATTTTATTTTATTTTATTTTAGTAAATATCTGATATCAGCCATTTTATGTTTTCCATAAGCCAGTGTCACAACTTTTATTTTCATGCACAGTTGCATTAAATTCTGGCCAAGATCTTGTTCTAATTGGAAAATCAACTAATTCTTAAAGGCATTATCAGCACAAATCAGAAACTTTCTCAATGGAGTTAAAGGGATACTTCACCCAAAATGTAAAATTTGCAGTAAATTAACTCACCTTTTTTTTTCAGTGAAACACTAAAGGGATAGTTCACCCAAAACTGAAAATTGTAATTTCTTTAACCTTAACTTTTCATAAACCTGTTTTTTTTTTTTTTTTTGCTGTAAAATACGTTGTTGTTTTATTTTTTGTTAGTTTTTTTTTAAGCTGTAACCTGTAAAAACCTGTAACTATTGACAATAGTATTATTTTTTTCTACTATGAATGTTAATTATTACATCAAAAAAAAAACAAAAAAACGCTCAGGGGTAGCTCAAATAATTGGTCGGTGCTCTTTGGGTAAGGGATTCATCAAAACAACAACAGAAATCAGTCCAAGGCACTCCGAGGCACTTAATTATTACATGTTTCTAGCATTTTTCAAAATGTCCTCCTGTGTTTTCAAAAGACAAAGTAAACTCATAAAGGTCTGGATCCACACCAGGGAAATTAAATGGTTAAATGTAATCTTTGGATGAACAATCCTTTTAAAGAATATGTATTAGCTTAATCAGTGGTCCTTGGTGATTTGTATCATGAAGGCAATTGTTACAGTTGTTGTTTTTTTATTTTAATTTTTTTATCTGTTATGCTTTCTGCAATAGATTTGCTATCATGTCCACTAAAGGGCGTCGCACACCTGCAGCACCGCGACATGGCGCGCACATGACAGTTGGAAGTATCGCACATCAGATTGCACATTCGCACACTATTTAAAATGAAACCATTCAGATGGTTCTCTGTGGCGAACAGTGTGAACAGTGTCCTGAGTCGTAGCTGAGCGCCCTGGACAGCCGTCGACTTGCGGCATCGGTGTGTATACTCTGATAGAAACCTATGTTTAAAATTATAAAATACATGGCGCTGCGTGACACGACATAGTGCGGCGCCGAGTGGCCCATTTGGTGTGTGACCCCCTTAACACTGTCAAGAGTGGTTCATTTTAGGTGTCAAACTTTAATTGTAAAAACGATTTATTTTAGTTTGTTTATTTCTAGCTGCACAGTGGCTCAGTGGTTAGCAATGTCACCTCACAGCAAGAAGGTCACTTGTTCGAGTCCCGGCTTGGCCAGTTGGCATTTCTGTGTGGAGTTTGCATGTTCTCCCTATGTTAACGGGTGCTCTCGTTTCCCCCACAGTCCAAAGACATGTGGTACAGGTGAATTTAATAAGCTAAACTGGCCTTAGCGTATGACTGTGCGTGAATGCAAAAGTATGTATGGGTGTTTCCCAGTACTGGGTCAACCTCTGATAAATAAGGGACTAAGCCAAAGGAAAAGGAATGAATGAATGAATGTTTATTTCTAATTAAAACATTTTTGCATGTTATACAGTATATAATAGTAATGGCGTTATGGTGGCGCAGTGGGTAGCACAATCGCCTCACAGCAAAAAGGTCGCTGGTTCGAGCCTCAGCTGGGTCACTCTGCATTTCTGTGTGGAGTTTGCATGTTCTCCCCGTGTTCGCGTGGGGTTCCTCCGGGGGCTCCGGTTTCCCCTCACAAGTCCAAAGACATGTGGTATAGGCTAAATTGTCCATGGTGTATGTGTGTGAATGAGTGTGTATGGATGTTTCCCAGCGATGGATTGCAGCTGGAAGGGCATCCGTTGCGTAAAAACATATGCTGGATAAGTTGGCGGTTCATTCTGCTATGGCAACCCCAGATTAATAAAGGGACTAAGCCGAAAAGAAAAAGAATGAATGATCTAACAGTAACCTGCATCAGATATAATTGTAACGCTGTCCTATTTATTCCAGATAGTACAGTATATTATGCTTGCTATATGCATACAGGTCATGGTAGTGACATGTCAGTGTGTAAACATTTCATATTACAATAGCCATTTAAGTTAGGATGCTTGCCTTAGAAATGACCTAAACAGGATGTCCAAAGACTTTTAACAATTTACAGTTTTGGAACTGAGCTTATGTACAGTTAAGGTCAGAATTATTAGCCCTCCTGAATTATTAGCCCTCCTGAATTATTAGCCCTCCTGAATTATTAGCCCTTCTGAATTATTAGCCCTGCTATATATTTTTCACCAATTTCTGTTTAACAGAAAGCAGATTTTCTAAACATAATAGTTTTTCTAACTCATTTCTATTAACTGATTTATTTTATCGTTGCCATGTTGGCAGTAAATAATAATTTACTAGATATTTTTTAAGACACTAGTATTTAGCTTAAAGTGACATTTAAAGGCTTAACCAGGTTAACAATGGTTTGTTCTGTAGACATAGACAATCAGGAAAAAAATATTGCTTAAGGGGGCAAATAATATTGACCTTAAAAAAAATTTTAAGAAAATGAAATAGTGCTTTTATTCTAGCCTAAATAAAACCAATAAAACGTTCTCCAGAAGAAAAAATATTATTGTAAATACTGTGAATTGTTTTTGCTCTGTTAAACATTATTTGGGAAATATTTGAAAATGAAAAAAAAAGTCCCAGGATTGCAAATAATTTTTTTGACTTGAACTGTATGTCTGAAATCAGCTTTTGTTCTTTGTTTGTTCAGTATGGAGATCTGCGACGAGAGAAACAACATCACCATGTGCCCAATGTGCGACCGGGCCTGCAGCTACTGGAAACTGGTAACGGCTTGCGGCACAGCCAGAGCCAGCCACCTGTTCGACAACGCGGCCACCGTCTTCTTCGCCATCTTTATGGCACTATGGGGTCAGCAGCTTCACTCTCCTACACACACACACACACACACACACACACACACACACACACACACACATTTTGTTGCTGCTGTGCATATTGAGGGCAGGCTTGTGCTGACAAATGTTGAAGAGATTTATGCCCTGGTTTTACACTTCTCTTTAATTCCTCAGTACTCATCCTTGCTCGGCTGCAGAGCTTCTGAAAAAGCAGATTATTCTAGCCAAAGCCCTAAATTTGCCTCTCCCGATTTATCCCCTGCAGTTACAGGCTTTGAAATGGAAAATGACACCCAATGACAAAGCTACTTGCTTAAAGCGAAGCAAAAAGTAAAAACTCAGTTCTTTATAGATTCATATTACTATTAAAGTGGACATTTTGGTTTCTTTTTAACTTTACACAGTATCTAAACTCACTGTCCGTTTATACTTACTGTACATAAATTGGACTGCACTCATAACTTAGTCATAGGTTTGAATTGTTTCTACTCAAATGGGGTCTTAGATATTTAGGAGTGTTCACACATAAGTTAGTATTAACAAAGTGCGGAAAGCTTTTAAACGAGTTTAAAAGTGTTTACGGACTAATTATTTTGAGTATTTATGATTTTGTATATAACTTGATGAAAGAAGTGTTTTGTGCTCACCAAGGCTGTTCTTTAATTAAAAATATAGAAAAAAATATAGTAATTATATAACACTTTATAATAGTAGTTGTCTCTCTAAATATATATAAATGTATGTTTTTTTTCTTTCATTAGCTATGTTTCCATACAAAAATGCTAATTAACTTTATGCGCAAAACTGGATTATCGCATAAAAGACGTGCGAATAAAGCAGCATTTCCATCCAACGAGTCAAAAGAGAACAAAATCGTCACTTCCTGACTAACTGGTGCCAAATATCAAAAGTAAAAACTGAATTTGCTGTAGTAGAAGAAGCTGCGTCAATCTTTTCATCATTCAATAAATGACTTGCGCCTCAGAAGGCAATCCTGACATGCAGTGAACGCACGATGGCGTTTGAAGGTGTCAGACGCAGAGCACAGACGCTCTTGATTCTTGAGGTCATTAATAATATAATAACACTAATACTGAAATGGTTAAGGCATTTTAGAATGACCAAAACAACATTTCAGATGTTTTATAATGTTCTCAGCCTGATGGTTTGTCCATTCACACACATTTTTATCATCACATGATCTCTTATTTGAAAATCACATGACCTTTTTTAATGCGTATCCTGAGATTTGTTCGGTAAAAGTGTTTCCACCATAGTTTATGCGAATCTTTTCTTATCGAATGCGCATCTTGGCATTTTTTTTTATGCACATATGCAAAATGAGCATAAAAATAGGTGAAAGGAATTGTAGCTATTGGCAATGTTTAATTTCAGCATCATCATCTACAGTCTCATACGAGACTTCGGAATTCATTGTAACACACTGATTTGGTTCTGATATTATCTGTTTATGAATGTTAAATGCGTGTCATTTTTTTTTCCTTTTTATTACTCAAAGAATCATGAATAAAATATTTTAAGCAGCAAAAGATTTTGAACATTTATACAGATACTACTACTATTAATAATAAATATAGCTGCAAGCAGCAATATTGGGGCCAAGCAGTCTAGAGGTAGAATAAGGAAATCCATACAGAGGCAGAATGAGAAAATCAGTCCGGAGGCAGAATGAAGAAATCAGTATGGAGGCAGAATGAAGAAATCAGTATGGAGGCAGAATGAGGAAATCAGTATGGAGGAAGAATGAGGAAATCAGTATGGAGGCAGAATGAGGAAATCAGTATGGAGCCAGAATGAGGAAATCAGTATGGAGGCAGAATGAAGAAATCAGTATGGAGGCAGAATGAAGAAATCAGTATGGAGGCAGAATGAAGAAATCAGTATGGAGGCAGAATGAGGAAATCTGTGTGGAGGTAGAATGAGGAATATCTAATGGAAGAATGTGTAAAACAGTCCAGAGGCCATGAACTGCAAGTTTGACAGGAAGAATCAAAAAGTAGAGTTAAAATAATGAGTTCTAAATACATTTGAAGTTTTTTCCCTTAAGATTGTGTTGGGTCGATAGACGATGCCATTGTCCATTGCCTATGGCCGATAGACATCACAATGCTGAGCCGGCATCGCAATCCTCTGCCCTGCCCCCGTTGCAGCAGCAACCCACTCACAAAAAATAAACACTTAGGCCCCATTTACACTAATACATCTTAGTTTTAAAATGGCATTTTAGAAAGAAAACAATCCATGTCCACACTGGCGTTTCATCTAGCATTATTGAAAAACCCTCCTTCCACACTATACCGCTGAAAACACACACAAATCATGTGACCACACACACAAACACTCTGTCATGTCGGACAGTTTATCAAGGATGTACCGCTGGATTGCGTCTCACTATACTGTAGTTGTTAAATGTGATATTTAATTAATCTTGTCTCTATCTAACGACTCTTCTGTCTTTTGAATTTATGAGGTAATGTGTCACAGCGTCAGTACACTGCTTCAATCTTTTACTTTCACGCTTGTACTTAGTAATTTTAGCAAACCTCAGATTCTGTTGGTTAGTTGCTGTTGGTTGTGCACCTTTTTTACCAACCTAAGTTTGTTGACACCATTATAACGACACTGATCACTCTGCCTATTCATGCCAGAGTTTTGCGGAAAAAGTGATTGACAGGTGGTAATAGGTGGTGCTGTTACAAAATTTATGTGTTGTGGTCAGTGGGAGGTGACAATGACACACACACATCTAGTTGGATGTCAATATCTTTAAGCATTGCAGAGACACATGTAGTTTGACATCATGCCAACTTATTTATAATTTGGTGCAGGAAACAAAAACAAGTGTTTGCAGAATTACTCAAGGAATCTATTTAGACCAGACAATGAGGGTAATGCAGCAAACTTATTAGCTTGTTTAAATTTTTCTTTAGAGCTTTTGGCCACAAGGTGGCGCTGCTCTGAAACTTTGGGCACTGTCGGGGCGTGGTGTCGAAGATGTGTAATAGTTTCCATGATGATACCTCAATGCGTTTTTAAAATATATCTTTTCTTTTTTTTTATTCAAAATGGCCGACACCCAAAATAGCGAACATAGGAAAATTGGTTATCTTTCCACTCAGAATGACACTAAATGTAATGATAATTTGTGAATTTTGGCCAAAGTTTTCACGAGATATTTGCAATAATAGCCATTTTTCATATCTCCTGACCACTAGGATGGCACTGCGCCAAAACTGTGCAGACAATCTTAGATCATAGTTGTCATAACACATAGGCTGCGTCCGAAACTGCCTACTACTTAGTAGGTACTGCATTTGAATTTAAATGTGCTACTCGGCAGTTAGAAAAATATGTTCAGTATATAATTATCAGTAGTTTGAATGAAACTCGGACATATTACATCCACCATTTTGTCATGATCACGTGACCTACTTGTGTGAGTTGCGTCGCTTCACTCCCATTGATGAATTCTCTCACAGGGCATCATGGGATAGCGCAGTGTGCATGGGATACACACTTCAGAATCTCGCCGAATGTAGTAGGTCATCTGGGTACTTCTCGCATACTAATTTTCAAATTCTATGAAATCAGACTAACTTTCTTGGCTAACATATTGATTTAGCGTACTATATAGTATGAAAGTATGCGATTTCAGACGCAGCCACAGCAATTTTACTGAGAATATAGGGTTGAAGAGATATGGCGTTATGTTCAATTATGTGACGTCTTTGAGCAATTAGTTTGCATACTATTCAATTACCGTTTCACTAATCAACTTTCTTTTAGATAACTTTTTGTGAGAATGGTTTGAAGATGATCCAGTTCAATTTTAGTGAAAATTGGACTAACCATCTAGGATAAGTTTGAAAAAGTAGATTTTTTTTTTTTGTAAAATAGAAAAAACTAAACCTTACAATTTTTTAAATTTGGTATTCATTTGCGTTGTGTTGTCTATTTGCTAGAGTTCAACCACTCTCACTAGCAGAGCTGTGAAAAAACAAAATGCTATTTGGTTTTCAAAAAAGGGGGGAGCTACTCGATGTCCCACCCTCTCTTCATGTTTCAGTTGAAATTACATGAAACGGCGCATAAAACAATTCACATTTCTAAGCACTTCACGGGACCTTTAATGACTGAAATACGGAAAAAAATAGTTCTCTTGACATGTCATCCAAATTCTTTGCTTAAAACATAAGTTATTCTGACCATCTTGAGCTGAGAATGGGAATTTGTCAGTACAGCTCAATACAACAACCTCGATCCCATTAACCTCTTTAGGCTTATCATGTCCTTGATTAGCAATCAACCGTTCCTATATTCCCTATTACTATAAAAGTCTGCTTTTTCGGAGGTAATTTGCATTGGTTTGCATTGTGCGCTCATGAGCATGTCCAACAACTTGGCAGAACGTAACTCGCCATGAAGTAGATTTCCATTCTCTATGGTAATCCTAGTGTAAGCGGCCATTATGGCTCTTGTTTTGCCCGTCAGGTCTTCTCAAAGGTCATGTGACTGGTTCAATTTGTTCATATTTTAGATATTTAGATAATTTCATATCCAGCTTTTTAGAACTTGGCATACTAGTGATTTCCAAAGCTCATGATAACCATATTTCATGACAGGAAGAGGGATTTATTTGTAGCTTCAGTTGCATTGCTGGGCCATGAATGTGGGCTTGATGGTGAAGTTTACCGATCTCTCTCTCTCTCTCACAGCCGCCATGTTTATGGAGCACTGGAAGAGACGGCAAGTGAGGCTTAACTACCTCTGGGACCTGACGGGCTTTGAGGACACAGAGGTTAGTCACGAACACCATTGTTGACCTTGTCAATATCCCACACTAGTGCTGATTAGATAATAATCTGGATTTATGTATGTCTTGTAGGTGTGCACCATTATTTTCATGTATTGACTTGTATTATCCTGAGGCTTGGGTGTTAAGAATTAAAGATGTTTTTTTTTTTTTTTCGTGCCATGCAATCCAACAGTTTTTTTTACACTGTTTTGTTTTTTTCCCTGTTTTGTGTAGGGGAAACAAAAGGTTTGGAACCGGTTCAATTTAAAGTATTAAACTGAATTTATTTCCTTCCTAACCTTACAGTTGCATTTTTAGTACTAACAAAATTCTTCATGTTATCTCAAAAGTCGTCTTCAAACATCGTCGTCACATTTTCTTGCTTGTGTACTTCACCAGCACTTTATCTTTCTATCTATCTATCTATCTATCTATCTATTGGTCTGTTGTTGTTGTGGAGGTCTGGGAGATTCCCGTTCTCTCTTCCTCCAGCCTTACAGGTCAAAAGCTGCTCACTTTCCTTTCGGCAGTCAGTCTTTCCCGGCATGCTTTCCACTGTTTATGTGGATCAAATAAAGCAGGAGGAAGTAATCAAATCTAAAGCTACTGAATGTAGAAAGGAATTCTTATTTATTTATTTATGATGTGGTGCTGAGAGCTTTTGGTTTTAAGGATTACACTTGCACTGAATGTCAATGTGTCGCTATTACCAGAATTTCTGTTCTGTTCACTGATCATGCACATGGCTGCTTCCAGCTCCATAACCGGTTATCTTTTTTTTTCTGCTGTTCTTCACTTTTGATTCACTTTTGAAGACCTGCGCATGTCGTGATTTGCCGTTTCTCTTTTTCCTCAGAGTCATCCGAGAGCGGAGTATGAGTTTCATGTCATGAAAAAGTCATTGAGGAAAGAGAAATCTCCAAAGGTATGTTTTTATGGGCCAAAGCGTTCGCTGGCCATCTGCTCCCATGGCTTTCACAGTTCCAAGCTTTAATCTGATTGGCTGGTTTTACACACTTGTTGGAAGTCAGCATTGGTTTATATCGCTACTGTAAAATACATTTCGACAACACTACAAGCACAGTAATGGTAGTTTATAAATCACGGTTATCAAAATTATGGAGGCTATGTGAAAATGTTCAAAAATAAATGTCTCACACTTCTGAAAATGAACATGTCAGTTTTATGCAGTTTTGTGACAAACATCATTTCATTTTAATTTTTTGTACAGTAGGCACATTTGATTTTCGTATTTAAGGTTTTATTTGTTAAACCTGGGCTCACAGGGATCCATTTTTGCCTTGTTTTTCACAATATTACATAAAGCTGCTGTATAAAAGCCAACAGGGTTGTGCGATTTGATATTGTTTGCTATTTAATTTTTTGAAGTCAAGCTTAAGCTCTATTCTCAATATTGTGCTGGACACTGTGTGCTGTGTATTTGTGCCTATATATACAGCGGGTGCGGAAAGTATTTAGATACCCTTTCATTTTTCACTCCGTTACATTGCAGCCATTTGCTAAAATCATTTAAGTTCATTTTAGTCCTCATTATTGACAGAAAAACACAGAATTGTCAGCATATTTACTGATTCATCAAAAAAGGAAAAACTAAAATATCACATGGTCCTAAGTATTCAGAGCCTTTACTCAGTATTTAGCAGAAGCACCCTTTTGATCTAATGCAGCCACTAGTCTGTTTGGGAAAGATGCAACAAGTTTTCCACATCTGGATTTGGGGATCCTTTGCCATTCCTCCTTGCAGATCCTCTCCAATTCTGTCAGATTGGATGGTAAACTTTGATGAACAGCCATTTTAAGGTCTCTCCAAAGATGCTCAATTGGGTTCAAATCAAGGTTTTGGCTGGGCGATTCAAGAACAGTCAAGGAGTTGTTGTGAAGCCACTCCTTTGTTATTTTAGCTGTGTCCTTATGGTCATTGTCTTGTTGGAAGGTGTCACGACGCAATGTATGTGCCTGTGTTGTTTTGCTTGTGTACTCTCTTTCTATCTCTCTCTCTCTATCACTAGATCTCTGTAAATTCTCTTAGGATCACCCATTGCAGTTTGCCATTCGTCCTTTAAATGTTACGACTTTAAAGTTTAGCTCAAGAGGTTAAAGAGGTAACATTTTAAATCTCCACAGTCTGAATACTTTCCATACCCACTGTATATATACAGATTCATTTATTTACCATAATGACTTATGAATATTGTGATAATCACAGTTATAATGATAATGAAAGTTTTAAATACTCATAAAATCAAACAGTAATTTTTTATACCATCATGACAACACTAGTTGGGGATTAAATGTGTTTTGTTGGCCATTTTGAATGCATGTTATGGTATTATATCCTCCGCAAAGTACACACTTTTTTTTAGGGGTAGGAAGATAAAAAAAACGAATGTAAACATTGCATTGTAGTCTCACTTCGTAATTAAATTATTATTTTTTAAGTGTCATAACCCAAGTCTTTAGATGACTATTGTATTATTTACAAATCATAAATATTATATACAGTGCTCAGCATATATAAGTACACCCCTCACAAATCTCTCATTTAAATTCATATTGTCTATAGGAAACTTTACAGTATTATATTTGAGCATATACATTAGATTAGTCAGTAACGAAGCCAAATCTGGAGCTAATCTAGCAAAATAGTTCACAATAAGTCCAAAAATAAGTAGCTCCAATTGATATGTTTTTTGGGAAAAATATTTTTAAAAAGAGGAAAATTCAAGAGAAACAAAAATCTATATAAAATGTTGTTGAAATTTGTAGTTTGTAAAAAAAATCTATTTTGTTTGAGTTTAAATGTGTTATCTTTCTATTTCTAAAGATGTTCAGTGACTAAAATGATATTTTAATAAATATATCTGTTTAATAAATCAGTTTTGTTCAAACGCACCAAAATATATTACCCATATTCACTGAGAAATGGATAAAAATATTACTTTTCAAAATGGGGTGTATTCATTTATGCTGAGCACTGTATATATAAGGTGCCATTTAAGTCTTGGTGGTGGGCAGAAAAACTTGCATTTAACTTTTACAATCTGTGGGGTTTCAATAAATCTGGCTGTTTAAAGTTTAACAGAAGTTACTTTCATTATCTACCCAATCACTTCATGAATGCATTTGAAATTTGAAAAAAATAAAAAAATTATATAAGAGGAAAATTCAATAGTTGGCATACCCT
>CAIGQZ010034999.1:4437108-4455333 GCA_903798205.1 Danio tinwini | reverse complement strand
GGCCAAAGCATGCCAGAATCTAAACATTGGATTTTCCACTAAGCTCCTGTTGCAAGATGTACAGTTGAAGTCAAAATTATTAGCCCTCCTGTGAATGTCTACCAAAGGATGTTTAACAGTGCAAGAAATTTTTCACAGTATTTCCTATAATATTTTTTTTCTTCTGGAGAAAGTCTTATTTGTTTTATTTTGGCTTCAGTTATTTATTTTTTTACCATTTTAATGTCAATATTATTAGCCGTCTTATTCATATTGTTTTTGGATCGTCTACAGAACAAATCTGGATTGCAATTCATGATTTAATCTCACATTTGACCATTTGTTTCTTGTTCTAGACAGGGAACGTGAAGCTGACATGCACCGACAGAATGCCAGCTTACATGACCATTATCATCACCATGATTTTTCTGGTAAGACCTGATTTATTTTTTGCATGTGTATATGCGGTGACGTACAAAGGGTTTTAATTTAATATATAGAGAATAAAGATAATTAAACGCACAGAAAGTCAATCGAGCAGTTATGCAAGCCTGTTGGAATTACATGAACAGTTTAAAGGGTTAGTTCACACAAAAAGGAAAATTCTGTTATTACATGCTCACCCTCATGTCCGGAGACCTTCATTTATCTTCTGAACACAAATTGAGACATTTTAAATGAAATCCTAGAGCTCCGATCCTCCGTATACAGGAACGGTTCAGAAAAGGAACCAACAACATTGTCAACATTTTTCATGTGACTTCAGTGGTTTAAAGAGCCCCTATTATAGGTTTTTGAAAATGACCTTTCATGCAGTGTGTAACACAGCTCTAAGTGAATGAAAACCTCCAGCTGAGGTTTAAATCTAAAGGTGGAACATGTTTAAAACTATTGATTCTTTAGCAAAATATCTGACTCCGAGACAAATATACAAATCAAGTTGGGTTTGGATTTTTTGTTTGATTGCATCGATACGGTACATCACCATATATGTACTTCCAGTTCCGTTAAAATGTGCACGTGCTTTCTCTCCACACACTAGCGGAGGCGCGGGGGATCACGGGACTGATCATGACACGAAGATGACAATCACTGACAGATGGAGATTTGGCTGTGGGGAATAAAGGGTTAAAGTTCATTTTCACAACAATGCCAAAGTATAGCTAACCTAGTGCTGTGTTTTTTCCTGTCATTTTTCTGATTTTTGATACAATAACCTACGCTGCAACACTGGATTTGTCGGCCATTTGCTATTGAAGAAGCAGCAGAGACAATGCGACTTTGTCAGACTTTGAGAGGGCCTTTGTCAGTAACTTTTACAGTTCATATGGACCAGTTTCTTCTTCCTCCGGATCATAACATGTAAGCGTCATTAAAATTGTTGCCTCGTTTTGTGTAGTTTGCAAAATATGTGTTTAATTGTGTGTTACAAGTTGTAATCACTCCACGCGGTTTGCAATCATGTATCAATTATAAATCAGTGCCTGTACTGTATCTCTCAGGTTAAATCTGTATGGGGCTATTCACATATCGCGACCAAAAGCACGTTAAAAAAAGTTTTTTAGCGACTTTATCGATTTTAAGTACATTTCTGAACTGGCGATCCTCTGCTGTTTGCCTTGGCTATGGCCACCATCAGTTGTTCCTACACACGCACGGTGCAGTCAATAATTTTTTATTCAATAGTTCACCACTCTGCAGATTAATACTAAATGTGTGTCGTTGTTATTACTTGGCGTTAGGTTTAAGAGTAGAGCAATATGCTGGTCTTTAACTACATCAAGGTTTCCGCTACATTCTTTCTTCCATGGTGGGGCGCCACACCAAAATTCATCCCACCACGGCTACATTACAGCTTCTCAATCAAAGCATTCAGTTGTTTTTTTTTTTTTTTTGAATAGCAGGATATAATTAATTATTAATTAGTTAGTATTAAAAGGTAAGTGAATTATAACCGCGCAAACTTTTCTGTAATCATAGTAGCGCTGTGCGTTATTTGTTTAATCATTTAAGGTGACATGCTGACTGACTGACAGGTGCGTGATTCGTAGCGCCAGCAAACAAGACAAATAGCTTTCAGTTAAGATGAACACAGTTTCCATAATTATACTTTATTTATAGATAAAGGTCTATGGTTCTGCATACAACATACAATTACTTTATCTTGCTGGAATTTATGGCTGTTTAACTTTACTTCAGGACGCATTAATGCGGCTCTTTTGGAGACATTCATAAATATTCCTAGGCAATCTAATAAATGTTGGAGACATGCTCACTACATAAACACACTAAATCACACTTCAGCAGCGTTTATTTGGATGTGCAAGAAGTTTGGCTGCTATTTCATAGCTGTGGTGGGCTTTTCTCTCTGTCTCGTGCTGAACGCAGTCGACCAATCGTAACAGACTGGGTCATCGGACCAATCAGCGCAGATTAGCTTCGCTCTAAGGAGGAGTTTGGGATCAAATGAATCGCTTAACGTTTCATATGAGAGTCACTGGGATAATTAGGTTAAATAAATGCATATTATAAGACAATAAAAGTGTTTTTTGACCTTTCACGCATATCAGCATGTTGTTGGAGACCCCTAAAACCAAAATATGACCTTTTTTAATGCGAAATAGGGGCTCTTTTTTAATCATATGAAGCTTCGTGGACACTTTTGTGCACCAAACACACTGTAAAAATTATTTTGTTTGATAATGCCTTCTACGTAAGGTATGTTTACTATGGGCAATATGATGCATCGCTGCTGATAATAGGGCGGAGCCAGCTTCAAATGGGTGGGACTTGAGCTACAAGTTGTTTATACCTCCTGGGGCCTTTGATTGGTTTATAAAATTTACAAGCTTTGAAATTAGCTTTTTTTTTTATGTGTGTCATAATGTGTTTAACTGAAACATGAAGAAGGGGCGGGACATATAGTAGCCCCACCCCTTAAAAGCAAAATGCGATTGGTGTTTTTGTTAATCACAGCTCTGCCAGTGAGAGTGGTTGAAGTCAAGTCTGTTAAGGCTGAATTGACAAACTACAATCTTTGCATGTTTATATCTTCTAAATCAGGGGTGTCCAAACTCTGTGCTGGAGGGCCAGTGACCTGTTGAGTTTAGCTCCAACTTGCTTCAACACACATGTCAACGTTTCTAGTATATCAAGTAGGAGCTTGATTAGCTGGTTCAGGTGTGTTTGATTAGGGTTGGAGCTAAACTCTACAGGACACCAGCTCTCCAGGGCAGAGTTTGGACACCCCTGTTTAAGTGATCATTTTGTCTCTGATTTTGTAGCAAAATACCTTATAGATACCCTTAAGAATATCATACTGATTTCACTGGGATTTTAATGTCTTGTACATGACACTGAGTCCCACCAATTGTGTTTTATTAATGTCTACTCCAACCCCAATCCTAAATCAACCTCTTACAGTAATGGAAAAAATGGTATTTATTGTTGTACAGCATTACAAAAATAACACTCCAGAGGTCTCCAGGCTGATATGATGTATATACTTTAATAACAAATATTTTGTATTAATCATAGTCAACTCACACCCTGACCTGACACAGATTTTTGTCAAACAAAGTCATTTTTACAGTACTTTCACCACGCAGACCAATGTGTGATTTTCACTGAAGTTCACTTAAGTCGCAGGGAATGTGTTGACAATGCTTTTGGTTCTGTACATTTGAACATCTCAGTACCATTTCTGCATATGGAGGATGAGAGAGCTCTCAGATTTCATCCAACATAGTTTAATTTGTGTTTTGAAAATGAACGAAGGTCTCGCGCTTTGGCATGACATGATGGTGAGCAATTAATAACAGAATTTTAAGGTTTTGGGTAAACTGGGTATTACTCACTATACTCCAAATTGGATGAATGTGCCTTTTAAAGGGCCCCTATGGTGAAAAATCTACTTTTCAAGCTGTTTGGACAGACATATGTGTAGGTATAGTGTATAGACCGTCATATTGGTGTGATATAAACACACTCAGTCCTTTTTTTCAATTTAACAACATAAAAACGGTGGACCAATTGGAGCGGCTTTGAGATCGACCGCAACTTGACGTAGGAGTGCGGTCCCCCCGCCCACCAATATTGATTGACAGATGCGCATTACCATATCCTCAGTATTTTGTTTCATGTCCGCCATTTTCATTGTGTGAGTCAAAGCGACGTCACCAAAGAAACACCCTTGCTCTATTTTTAGATGTAAGGCTCATTGGGCTAAACATTCACCACGTTATCGCTCTCCTCGCCGCCAGTGTTTGTGAGTTTTGGTGGGTTTGCATACATGTGTACTTTTCATTGTGTCTTCCTTAAACTTTAGCGGTTTGCATTTCCTGCGGTCACAGAAGCTCCCTGTCATCTTAACTAGGTGCAGCTGGAAAGTGCGAACGCGTTGCTTCACATGCACGTTCCTCCATTGGAAATGACTAACTAACGACGCGCAGCGCCATGCATTTCGCGTTGTCGCGGATGAAAGTGAGGACCAGGAGGGTGTCGCAGATGAAAGTGAGGACCGAGGGGTTCGCTCACTATTCTGCCGCCTAGGTCGCCTCGCTGGCCCTGCTCAGGGCACTTCATATTTCTGCTGCACCACAGAGCGTTATCTGAATAGTTTCATTTTAAATAACATGCAAATGTGCACGTCTGGTGTGTCGTGTCATGGCTCTGAGCGACGCATCCGGTGTATGACACCCTTTAGTTATAGCCTCTAGCAGGTCGTAAACTAGAAGCGTCGCTCGGCGACAAGCAGCCTCGCGCCACGCAGCGGCATGCATTTCTGAGTCTAAACATAAGTTTCTATCAGGTGCGCTGCAAGTGTGCGATACTTTCAACTGTCATGTGCGCGCCGTGTTGCGGTGCATCCGGTGTGTGATGCCCTTCATTCAAAGTTAATTCAGTGTGCTTGGTTATTAGTCTCAGTGTAGGCTACAAGCTCGGAGCTTTAAACTAGCACACAGTTGGCTTTAAAACTATACAAAGACACAAATGATTTTGTAGTCTCTGCTTGGTCTGTGTCCGAGTCGTACATGTACAGCTGAATGCTGATCCTCCCACTCATGTTCCTTCTCTCTGTCTGCCTGTCTATTGCCATACACAATGCGGGGGAGCTCTTGGCTCCGCCCCCTTGTTAAATTGGGCGGGAAGTCGAAACTAATTTTCATGTGAAGCAGCATGCCCCTAAAACAACGAACTGTGTACACGCCCCCAAAATGACACTTTTTAACACATCATAATAAAAAAATCTGAATTGTTTTGAACTGAACCTAAACTGGCACACTCAGAAGAACCCTAATGTTAATATTACATCTTAAAAAAGGGGTAAAATAGGTGCCCTTTAAAGGACATTAGTTGTAAGAACGAGTTTACCACCATATTGAAGAGTTGTTCTGAACTAAGATCGCAAACAGGCATTTCTACACTGTAAAACCCAAAAAGGTTAAGGTAACGCAAGCCATTTGAGGAAACAGATTGCAACAAACCATTTAATTCAAAAACTAATCCTAATGAGTACTGTGAACTTAATTTGAGTAAAAGAAGAAATTTGAGCACAGTAAAGCCCAATAAATGAAGAGAACTCAAACCAACCGAGTACTGTCAAACCCAATAAGTTAAGGCAGCTCAAACCTTTTCAGGAAAACTGATTGCTACTTTTAAGTTTGTAACATTTAAGTTAAAGTTATGAGGTATTTAATTACCTCATTACCTTCAACACTGAGGTTAAAACTCTTTTCAAATGAGTAGAATTAACTTTCAGTCAATTTTGAGTTAGCTACACTCATTTTATTTGATAAAGTTGACTGTTGGATTCTACAGTGTAGGGTAGGGTATTTTCATTTTGGTAACTAAACACACTGGATTTGTTGGCATCCTAGATCCTCAGTAGAATATTAGATCACAATTATAAACATTTGTGTTATTATTTTGTGTGTTTAATACAGATCTGTGTGACCTTGGCCATCGTTTTCGGTGTGGTGCTATACAGGGTCTCTATTATGACTGCCCTTCATATGAGTTCCACTCCTACATTCCGTTCTAATATACGGGCCACTGTTAAAACCACCGGCGCCATTATCAACCTCATTATCATCATCATCATGGATGAGGTCTACGGAGCAGTTGCACGTTGGCTCACTATTATGGGTATGTCTGCTTATTGTGCTCAAGACATATAGTTTGTCAGTTGTGTCGCGAAACATTATTTACCAGAACATTCTGTTGTTTTCATCCCATCAGAGGTGCCAAAAACTGACAAGAGTTTTGAGGAGAGGCTGATCTTCAAGACATTCGTATTGAAGTTTGCGAATGCATTTACTCCTATTGTGTACCTGGCGTTCTTCAGAGGCAGGTGAGAGGATTAGTGATGAGCAGTCACTCTAAAATTCAATACAGGCTATCAAAATAATTCTCTGCAATAGGATTTCTCTTAAAGCAAAAAACTGTTTCTAAACTTACACTTAACATATTGTTTTCGCTGCTTGTTCAAACTACTTATTTAAAATGAGCTGAAACAGGAAAATTCTTGATGTTTTTTTTTTTTTGGGGGGTTGGGGGGGGGGGGGGGGCTTAAATTTGTACGCTAACTTAATTGATTTATGTTGTGAAAACCTAAAGAAATTGTGTGGAACCATGCATTTCTTACAGTGTAGTGAGGCATAAAGCCTGGTTTATACTCGACGTGTTCACATTCGCTGCGCGGACTCAAGCGATGTCGTCAAGGTGTTAGCGGAAGTTCGCTTTGGGTGCACGTGACATTATTTCGGCTGTCAGTGCACACGGCATTTTTTATAACTCGGCGAACAGTTCGCGTGGTGCAGTGTTTGATTTGAGTTGAATATGAACCTCTTTGAAGAGACTTTGTCTGAAACAGTACGACTGTACAAACATCTTTATGATCTGTGATCATAGAGATAACCTGATGAACAATAATTCTTGACTAGAAATTGCAACAGCAGTGGGAAAGGAGAAACATTTTTGTTAAAAGGTTTGGGAAAACCTGAGGGATTTTTAAAGCCAAAAGAGGCCATGGCAAAAGTGGAGACCTGGGCACAAAATTACTGAAATATGTTTTTCTACCAGTTATAGGTGTTACACTGATGTATATATTACAATTTTGAATTGAAAACATTTCATAGCTACAAAACTATAATTAAGGAACAAATTATTTCTTTGATAACTGGAAAGGAATATTTGAAGCTATAAGTTTACATTATACAGATGCTCTTTTTTTCTATAATTTATTGATGGTAATGGTCAGGAATGTTGGATCATTATTGCCCATTTAGCATAAGTATAGGACAGAAACTAGCTAGACAGTAATGTGGAATATGGAGTGGGCTAAATCTAAAAAAAATCTGTATTTTTTTAGTAAGTGTTTTTTTTTTTGCTTTTAATCTTGCCATAATAAAAAATATATTTGTATAGCAACCCAGGTTCTGTTGTCATTAATATTTTAATAAACTTTAATAGATAAAACTGTCCGAGATAGGAACAAAAGCAAGCGATGCTTGAATAGTTATAACTTGAATAGTTATAAAGATCCTTATGATCATTAAAATAATTTATAAAAACAATAAAAATAATAAGTTTCTACTTCTCTGTTTATCCGTCTGACTTTACGGTCAGTTTCTTTTGACCGTTTTAAAGAATATCACAACAGCGAACGCGGCAAGTATAAAAGCCTCGTCCGTTTCATGAGGTGCGCGCGCAGTCAGCGGAGGTGTGCGATGCAGCGCCAGGCGAAAGTATAAATCCAGCTTTAGGTGCCCTGGGTAGGGTTGCACCAGCAGCACACAAGTTATTTCTTAAAGGACCATGAAACCCGACTGTCTCAGCAGGGTGACACCTCTAATTTGAAAAAAGTCAAGAAAGTGGGTGAGTCCAGCTTTGTTTAGGTGGAACTGTCGAGTAATGGAAGAGAGAAGGGTTTGAATGAAATGAGGAGTTTCATTACATGCACTACAGCTGATTTTCACACCAGCAACACAAACGCTGATGCAGTGGAGATAGACAGTGATTCGTAGAGCAGCAATTACAGTGGATCTGAGAGCTGTGTGTAAGGGGAGGATTTTCAATCCATAATATTGTAGTGATATTATTGTAAACTTAGTAACTAAGTAATTTTGTCTAAGGTATAACTGAACGAGTACCGCTGACCATACTAACTAACTTTGCCATCTGAATAAACATAAAACAAAGAACATTGATCATACACTTACTAAATTTGTAGAGACAGGACAATCAATACCAACTGGAACTGTGTCTTTTTAAAATGGAGACGAGTGGCAAAACCGCATTTCCGGACAATAGAGCGTGCTGATTGGTTCAAACCAAAGTCTTTCTCATAAATTAATGAACAGATGTGCTGAAAACTCAATAACATCACTTTGTACTGGCCGGTACAGACAGCCAATCCTCATGCTGGAATTTACACAAGAGTCCCATCTCCGTGATGTTGCTTAAAAATTTCTTTTTAAACCGGAAGAAAGAATTTGCTGTAAACAACGCAAAAACAACCAATTTTCACTATATGTGTCCTAATAGTGTTTTTAGCAGCGTGGGACATATTTATGACCGTCAACATCTCAAAAAATGTGTTTTGGTGTTTGTGTCCTTTTAAACTGAAACATAAAGTCCACACTAGAGGCTTAGTAACTACTAGCTAGTTTGTAACTAAATTTGTTCTTACTTCATTTGCCCCACATGTTCTTGATGCAAACCTGGTTAGTAGGTCATAAGCTCTCTGTACAGTCATGCATAGTCACATTAAATGACAAAATATCCAATAAGAAGCATTTAAATCGTTAAACTGCTTTAAAATTCGGCAACTAATGCGTCTCTACATAACTGTCCTATGAAAATGAAACGACAAATTCTATTTTTATAGTACATTACATTACAGTCAGTAACTATAACAGACAATGCACATACCTGCATCACAAGCCGTGAATGCACGCGAAATATACATGAAGTTTTCAAAACGTAAAACTTGTTTTTTTATATATATATATACATAGGGCTTAACATTAACACCCGCCAACCCGCCAAATGCGGGTAGATTTTCCCTGTGGCAGGTTAGACAGCCACCGCCACTAGCCACTTTGGCTGGTTGAAAATAATTTTTAAATTGTAGTTTTCTTAAAAGACATTCGACAATAAAGATGGCCCAATATGCATGCAAATGTGATCTTAGAATCGAGAAGCAGCAAGACTGATAAAACTAATTATGTTTGCGGGAGCAAAAGAAAACCGCTAAATACCGAATGAGAAGATGATTACTCGCGCGCACAGGTGATGTGATGCGCGTGACTGTTTAAAACGCGTGCTTGCTCCCGTTTCCTTGCATGAAACAACCGTGCCTAAAAACACAACTGGTGTGATCGGTTCTCTTTCAAATAGACTAGACAAAAAGTTATGCTCTTGCACTCATAGTTTTGCTGCTTTCAAGCGCTTGAGATTTGTCTTTTGGTAAGCAGCACTGATTGCTTTGTTTGGCTTTAACCAAGCCTAGCGTTAAACTTGTGTGATCACTCTTTCATTATCACACACGTCATTATTCACGATGTGAAATAAAAACTAATTGTAATACAAAAGTATGAAACTATAGCCTATTTGCTCATACACAACACACAAAAAGTTAAATGAATGAGGATGC
The DNA here is from genome assembly GCA_903798205.1 of Danio tinwini. Lineage (NCBI taxonomy): Eukaryota > Metazoa > Chordata > Actinopteri > Cypriniformes > Danionidae > Danio > Danio tinwini. The sequence goes on along the minus strand of CAIGQZ010034999.1, from coordinate 4,445,696 downwards.
ATGTGGACATAACACTAAATCAAGTCATTTTAGCATGCCAAAGTCACATTTATGCAAATAAAATATATTTTCCCTACAACAAAATTGTGGGTAGTGAAAATGGCGAGTGGCTAGTAATGTTGGAAAACTACTAGCCACAGTGGCTGGTGATCAAAAAAGTTAATATATATAATATAGTAAAGTTAATAATATATATATAATAAAGTTAATATATATATATATATATATATATATATATATATATATAAAGAGAAAAGAGCAGGGAGAAGAACTTCATAAAGAAATTCTTGCTTAACTGAAAACACTCTTTGAAAGAACTTTAAACTCTTCTTTCACAAACCGAAAACAAGATTTGAGAGGAAGTTCAGTGATGCAACACAAAAATATCTAGTAGTGCGTAAGTTGTAACTTAGTTTCCCTTTAAGTCCCAACTAAGCTACGTTTTAACTTACGCACTGCTGGTGGAACCGGCCACTGCCATCTACTGTTTACTTTGCAGTATCCTAACTAAAACAGAAGCGACTAAACTGGAATAGTGTATAAACTGCAAACATATATTAATTTAGATATTAATGTGTTGTTAAGCTACTAAATCTAAAATTAAATAAGTAGCTACAGTTGTGTGTGATAGGGTCAGCGTGGGTATCGTCACCACACTTTGGATCATCTGAATAGGCATATTTGTATACATACAGTAGAAATGATGGAGCATTGTGAGAGATAAGAACAACCTTAAAAAGGAATTGGCCTACATCAGTGTTTCCCAACCCTGTTCCTTAAGGCACACCAACAATACACATTTTCAACCTCTTCCTAATCAAACACACCTGAATCAACTCAGCAGAACATTAGAAGAGACTCCAAACCCTGAAATGAATGGGTCAGATCAGGGAGAAAATCCAAAATATGTACTGCTGGTGAGCCTTCAGGAACAGGGTTGGGAACCACTGGCCTACATGGTTTAACCTCAAATCCACATGTCTGGATGATAGATCCCATAGCAGTGTATACTGAAATGGGCAAGGGGCCGAGCACTGGTCCCTGGGGCACACCTATGAGTAGTTGATGTAATTCAGATGCTTAGGATGATCTCATCTATTACCTTATATATTCCAAGCTTCAGGGATTCAGTGACAGAGCAAGATCTCTGATTAATTAACGATTATTGATTTAATTAAATTATGATACTCAATTGATTGGGAACATTCAATTGGAGCGTTTTCTCTCTTAACTTAGCAAAGAACATATGTCTAGGGGTTAGTGGGTATTTTGCTCAAACAGGCCTCGGGGGGCGAGTACAGATGCTGTCTAGACAAGATGTTCAAGTGTGGATTTAAATGCCTTATTTACATAGGAGAGGAGGAGCTTTTAGCTGGGTGAAGAGAGGTGGGCGAGCATAGAAAAAAATGATGAGGCAGTGGAGGTTATGCTGGAAGAAAATCAGTGTGTGCAGCAGGCGAGATGGAAATGATGAATGTTCAGTGGCGTAGCAAAGATGATTTCTGTGGTGCATTTACATGTGCAAATAAGGCTCAGTAGGTTTCCTGATTTGTATTTTGGTAAAACTTTGAGGTCAAGACGAGGAAAAGTCTACAGTTTGAGGCTTATGCAGGTGAATGAAATGCCAGAGCATACAGATTTCTCACATTGGATTGTTTCTGCACCCAAAAAAGGGTTGTACACTATACATTTCGAACAATGTAAAACATATCAGCGCTTGACAATAAGGACCCAGGGCCAGAGTGAGAGATGCTAGGGACAGTAGACAGGATCATTAATGGCTGGATGGGGCCAGTGCTGCCCTAAAATTTAATTTGCCTGTGACTATTTGTCAATTGCTTGCAAATACAGTCTTAGAATTGAGAAACAGCTTGTGCTCTTCATTAATTAATTTAATACATTTTTCCAAATTTTCAATTTCCTTCTCTGTAATGGCGTAAACACTATATTGCTTTTCGTTTTCTCTTATCTGATTGGATGTTGTGAGCACCTTATTTTTTTCCCGTTACCTGGTAACAACCAGTACAGCAAAGAGCAGCAACATGCCGGCAACATCAAATTATGAGGCTAAAAGAAAACGTCTGTTTTTAACATCCTGAAAGCAGACATTTATCTTCTTGTTTACATAACAGTTTGACTTTTGCTCATTATACATTTATTAATATTTTTTATATTTAATTCTTAATTAACAGATGCTATTTTTGACACATTATTTAAAATATGTGGCTAAGAATTTTATTTTTATTTTTGTTTTTTGGTGGGGCAAGTAAAAAATTCTTAGCGTTGAACCCGCCATACATTATACTGTAATACAGTGATAAAGATAGGATTAAGTGCTCTGCATTTACAGATCATTACATAAGTTCCTAGAGTGTGTGAGTTAGTGGTAATTAAGTAAAAACAGCTAACGCCTTTTAGATTGACAGTACAAACAATACAACGTCAAAGCCTGGCAAAAACACTGCAGCGCTGATGCCACTCTATTTTATAAGCCTGATTAATACAGAACACTACAACCAATCAGAGTCTATTGACATATTATATTCTAAACAATAGAAAGAGTTTATTAAACACATAATGTACATTCAGGATAAGGGAGTGACGGGATACTGAGTTGTGTATTTTAAATGCAAAATATAAGCCACAGTGTTTCATTAGTTTCATTTTTAAGTGGGTGGAACTCAGTTCCCCACATTTTAGCTTACAAAGTGATTACTTTGAAATGTAATGTCGTTTATTTCATTTAAACATTAAATTAACTGCATTTAGCAATTAAAGAGAAAGTTCACCACTTCCCAAAATTTAAGTTTACTCCCAATCAAGTGGTTCCAAACCTTTTTGAGTTACGTATTTTTCTGTAAAATGCAATTTAATAAATATGGTCTATATTTTTTCTTTCAAGCAAGTATTGCTGGAAACTAAGTGAAGTTTATTTATAAACTAATTTCGAGAGGATCACGTGATTATGATTGAACACGGCTGGTCATGCATTAACCATGTACGACCAACCAATCAGACGATTTCTAACCCACTATAAAGAGCCAGGGTTTCTTACTATAGTCATCTTCGTTTGAAGAATCCCCCCTTCCACCCCTACTCCTCCTCTTTTCCTTTCATAGGGTGGCACGGTGGCCCAGTGACTAGCACTATGGCCTCACAGCAAGAACGTCACCGGTCCAAGTCCTTTAACAGACTGGCTGTCGTTTCTGTGTGAAGTTAGCATGTTCTTCCCGTGCTTGCGTGGGTTTCCCCCGGGTTCTCCGGTTTCCTCCCACGTTCCAAAAACATGCACTACAAGTTAATTGAACAATCTAAATTTAGCACTAGTCAAACTTTTATCCATCAGCATATCTCTCCGTAGCAATTATTTTCTTCATCAACTCTTACAAAAGGGGGGAGTTCTCGAGATCTACCCGAGCTCAAAGCTCCCCTCTCGCCCTGCAAACGGTGTGAACTCTTGAAACACCAATTAGTGATTCAAAGTGTTTCAGTGTATTAAAGAGATTCATAAAATTCAACTCAGCAGAACATTAGAAGAGGCTCCAAAACCTGAAATGAATGGGTCAGATAAGGGAAACATCCAAAATATGTACTGTGAAACAGGTGTGGAACAGGGTTGGGAACCACTGGCCTACATGGTTTAACCCAAAATCCACATGTCTGGATGATAGATCCTATTGCAGTGTATACTAAACAGGTAAGGGGCCGAGCACTGATCCCAGTGGTACACCTATGGGTAGTTGATGTAATTTCGGTGCTTAGCATGACCTAATATATTACCTTATATATTGCAGGCTCCAGAGATTCAGTGACAGAACAAGATTCATAAAATTCATAGTTTACTCACCCTTTACTTGTTTCCAACCTTTATGTGTTTCTTTCTTCTGTTGAACAATAATGAAGATATTCTGAAGAATGCTAGCTCCTGGGACCCATGGACTTAATTCCATAGTTAGAAAGAAAACGATATGGAAAACAATGGGTGCCAGCAACCAGCATTTAAAAAAAATATCTTCTGTAATGTTGAACAGAAAAAAAGTTAACTACATTTTGAACAAGTGAAGGGCGAGTAAATGAGGGCTTATTTTTTTATTTTGGGGTAGACTATCCCTTTAAGGCAGTGGTCTCAAGCTTAATTCCTGGAGAGCTGCAGCTCTGCATAGTTTAGCTCTAAACACCTCCAACTCACACCTGTTTAATAGTCTCTAGTAGTCTTGAACACCTAGATTATTTGGTTCAGATGTGCTTGATTAGGGTTGGAGCAAAACTGTGCAGAACTGCGGCCCTCCAGGAATTGAGTTTGAGACCTATGCTCTAAGGCAAACATGGCAGAAAATTTCAAGAGATTTGATTACAAAATACCACTTCAAAGCTCAAGTTTTACTCAAGATTTTGGTTATAAATTTAATAATAATAATAATAATAAAAATAATAATAATTCCTTACATTTATATAGCACATTTGTGGACACTCAAAGCGCTTTACACATTTTTGGGGGAAATCTCCTCATCCACTACCAGTGTGCAGCATCCACCTGGATGACACGATGGCAGCCATATATGCTTATTTCTCGCTGCCACCATTTTAAAGAACCAAAGCGAGGCTGCGATGGGAAGAAACCCGGAAGTATAGGATCAGCACTATAAACATTGCACCAACATGCTGTGGACTATAAACCTCCAGCTGTTGCCGCGATTTCAAAACGCAGATATGGTGTAAACATCACTTTAATATCATTCAGTTCAGTTTTATTTAAACAATTAAAAGCATATTAGACATCAAACAACATCCCAATCTCTTTAAGAGTGTCCTCCTGGGCTTCAGTACATGGCAGCAGGTAAACACAGTGGGGGCTTCCCTGCTTGCTTCAGCCTATGTAACCCGGTGAGCGATAAAACACAAGTCTTCTGTAGCACATCCTCGTGTTGTCTGTAATAATGTTGTCCCGGTACTGAATAAAAAAAAAATGTTCATCTCCCGCTAACATTTAAGCGCCGCTGAGCGCATTCTTAAGCAACTGATTTGCCATATTCACCAGTGCTCAACGGAAATGACTGTGATTGGCCGTGAAGGTAATCAGTTCACCGCACTTCACTGCAAACTCAGATGCACGAACAGTGGAGTGTTTTAAAGCCGCAATGATCAGCCGTTGAGCATGTGAACACCATGGCAAATCAGCGCTGTTGCGTTCAACAGTGCTTATGTTAGTGGGAAATTGATGGTTTTAATAAATTTCAGTAACAAAATTCAGTATCTTGACAGGTCTAATATAGTGAAAGAATCAGTTCATCAACTTGAGTTTGATAAATGGCAGCTAAAACGTTTGTTTGGGAAAGCAAACGTTAGCTAACTAGTGGCATTTCCTTTAACTTACCTGAAAATGAGGTCCGATATCCCGTTTTATTTTCACTTTCCATTCAGATTGGACCTTCAGGTCACTCGGAAGACAGTGAAATTATATATTTGTGTCGATTTCTCTTCGCTGATAAGATATACAGCCAGGTACACAATATTCCTGTGTGACTCAGGCTATACTTCCGGGTTTCTTTCAGCCTCAATTTTGCTTTTTTAAATGGCGGCTGCTTGAAATCAGTTTATTGCGCCACACCACACACTAGGTGATTAGTGGATAGGAGACAGAGGGATGAAGCCAATCATGATATGGGGATGGTTAGAAGGCCATGACGGCCAGAGACCAGTGGGCAATTTTGCTTTTCCGGCGGAGTTAAACCACAAAGTTTTTTTCCTATTTTTAACGACCACAGAGAGTCAGGACCTCAGTTTAACATCTCATTCGAAAAACGTCGCCATCCCCGTCACTATACTGGACGTTAGGACCAACACAGACTGCAGGTTGAGCTCTCCCTGCTAGACTCACTAACACCACTACAGGCAGCAACCTAGCTTTCCCATGTGGTCTCCCATCTAGGTACTGACCGGGAGCAGCCCTGCTTAGCTTCGGTGGACTATCATGTGAGAGTTGCAGAGAGTTAAAGTAGCTGCTGGCTAATTTGCAATATCAGAATTATCAATAGGGTATATACACAGAGACTTTTCATTTTGAATAAGCCAGCTCAGGCACTTGCGGTGATCTGTCATGCAATTATAAAATTGTCACGTTTGTTTAAAAGTAATCATCTTCACTGCCTGATTGAGATAAAATACACTGTAAAAACATGCAGGGTTCCACACAGTTCATTCAGGCCGTCCCAACACAAGTCCATTAAGTTAACATAACAAATTTAAGTAGATTGAACATAAAACAATTAAGTTTTCCCAGAAATATCTAGAATTGTGTTTCTGCTCATTTTAAATAAGTAGCTTAAACAAGCAACAAAACTCATGTTTTTGAGTGTTTCAAAACAACAAAAATCATCTCATGATTTGTCTCAGCAGACAAGAAGCACTGCTTTAAAATTCCATTCCTCTAAAATATGGGCATTTTACTTTACCACAGTATTTCCAATGGGGTTGCTCCATTCACACTCACCTACTCCTGACAGCACCTGTGTTTAAATTGCATTTCATCTCGTTTTACACTTGAGCAACTAAATTAATGGGTAACACTTTATTACACGCTATGAATAATTTATTAAGCATTAGCAAATAGTGAATTCATTATCTGTTAAGCATTAACTCTACATTATTAATGTAAGCAAGCAGTTTATAAATACAGCTACAAATGCAGTTTTCTTGACTTGATAGCACATTTATAATGTGTTTAATGATCGTGTTTTCATACTTTATTAATGGTTCATTTTATATTACTAAATTAACTTTTGCAATACCTACATAGCAGTTATTTAAGAGTAGCTGGTATTTTTTTTTAAAGATCATTCAGAATGAGTTAGTAAATGATTAATAAATTGTTGAAATCAATGTTTATGTATCGTATTATTCAGGCATATAGTAATAGTTACTATGTATGTTAATAAATGCTTTATTAACTCAACTTCATCCAGTTTTGTGACCTAATCTAGTGAGGAACATTTATGCTTTATAAATCCTTTATAAATGACAATTAAAGACTCAATAAGAAAATAAACGACTTTATTCATTTTAATTAATGTGAAGATCCAGAAATGAAATATATAAATCTTGAAAAAAAATAAATCTTTGCAATCTTAACTAAAATTAAATTACATTACATTTAAACATCGCTGAATAACATTGAAATGTTGTATCATAATATATTGTTAAATAATTATATTGTTGTTGTTTTATGCAATTTTATGTTGTATTTTAACACTCTTCTTATTCAGCAATGTTTAAACTTTACAGTAATTGTATTATTTTAGATAAGATTTCAAAGACTTATTGTTCATTTGATACTGAGCCTGTAATTGTGATTTATAAAGCATGAATAGTCTTCACTTTAGGTCACAAAACTGGGTGACTTTAAGTTTATAAAGCATTTATAAACATGCAAAATAACTATTTTATATGCCTGAATAATAAGATATAAGATATGTAATAATAATATAATAATAATAAGATATATATAAATGTTGATTTTTGAATAGTTTGTTAATCTACTAAAATAGCTGGTTTGTAATTAATTCAATACTTAATTTAGTAATGAAACATTCATCATTAACAAAGTATGAAAGCACAATCATTAAGCACATTGCACATGTGCTTTTAAGTCAAGAATACAGCATTTGTAGCTGTATTTATAAACCACTTACTAACATCTTTTAATGTAGAGTTAATGCTTAACAGATAATGAAATCACTATTTGCTAATGCTTAATAAATGATTCATAGTGTGTAGTTATTATAAAGTGTGACCAATTATTGCTTTAGTCTATTTAAGTGAATATATTTTTAATTAAATTACATTATCTGTGCTGTAAAAGGAACCACATGAAATTGAAAATAGTCACTTTTCATAGGAAGCTTATTGGTGGCTGAAAAACACTTGACGTTCATATAACCCATCAACATGTACAGTTTGGATCTAAAATGTTTAGGTATAAAGTTTAGATTTTTTGTTAGTTTTTTTTTTACCCCCAAGATAAAAATGAGCTTCCTTGAAGGACCAGCATGAATTTCTATGCAGGTGTATTTCTGTGCTGGCACATTCACATGTGTTCGCTAGTCAAAAATGCTGGTCTACCTGATTGACTATGTTTGTTTTGCTGATTAGATTAGACTGTGATAAAAAGCTGGGTAGGAACACAAAAATGTTGGCTTTCCTTCAGATCAATTATCACGGGTCGCCACAGTGGAATGAACCGCCAGAATACAAACATTGGCAGTGAAAATTACAACATATGCACCATTATGCTCCTGACTTATATAATATCCCTCACTGGGTTTTGGAACAGAGCTATATAGTACCCTTCATCCCCCAGCTTCCCTTTAGGCTACTTTTACTGTAATGTCGATAATGCATTTGTGCCGTGGCTGCTAAAACAAGCTCTTTGACCTCTTCTTTTTTCAATTCCTCCAGACTCATTGGACGTCCTGGCAAATATATCTACGTTATGGGATCTTACCGAATGGAAGAGGTACTTGTCTAACTTCCTTATGCCTGTGCATTATTAGTCCTCCTATGAAATTTTATTTTTAATTTATTTATATATA